>OAMR01000103.1:808600-833847 GCA_900205405.1 Echinochloa crus-galli
CATTCTCATTATTAGTGGTTAGAGCACCTAAGTAGCACTCTGCAGACCCAGGTTCGACTCCCTGTGGAAGCGAATTAACTGGGTATAGAATAAAGAAAATTAAAAAAATAGGTAGGGGCTTCCCTACTGACTCCGGTCAAAAAAGAGAAAAAAACGATACTTTCATCATTCTACAATCTTTAGCCGGTTCTAATATCGGTAAATCTATCACGCGACCGGTCGCACGGAACGCGCGCCGCCGCCGCCGCCGTCCGTCTTCTCCGGCGCCGGGCACCACCAGGTTAGGGCCCGGGGTTAGGGGAGGCGGGGTTACCTGGGGCTCTGGTCGTCGCCGGACCTAGAAGAAGGGCTCGGGGGGTGGCGGCCAGCCCGGCGGAGGCGACGGGCGCTGGGCGGAGGCGGAGGTGGCCGAGAGGCTGCCGGAGCGGGCGGTGGGAGACGGCCGGTGGGCCGTGCTGGCAGCGGGGGAGGAGACGAGGAAGAGGAGACGGCGGCTGGCGAGGTTAGCATGGCTGCGGCAGTGGGCGACGGCGGAGGCGGCGGAGGCCGCCGGAGTCGAGGGAGGTGCGGGCGGCGGGGGCGAAAGGGCCGGCGGCGAACGCGGCGGACGGGTTAGCGTCGGCCGCGGTTGTGGGCGGCGACGGAGGCGGCGGGAGCCGTCGGAGTCGGGGAAGAAGCCGGCGGCGGGGGCTTCCGGCGTCCGATCGCGCGATTCCCTAACGCGCGACCGGTCGCGCGTTAACGCTGTCCAATTTGTATATGGGAGAAGGTTCCGCTATTATTTCTTTTTTAGATGGGTTATTATTTCTGGACAAGATTGTTAATTATAGGGAGGAAAAGAGACCAAAAAAATCATATAAGCATTTTCAAACTCACACGCTTTGTTTATATCTATGGTTTTCCTTGACAAATTGAATATATAAAGGAACTTTCCGATGTTTTATAGCATTTTGACATTATGGTTTTTTATTTATATCTTGGTTATATTTAGTTTGCAGCAATTTTGCACATGAGTTACAGAAAATATCATGTGTGTTTTAACTAATGATACGCTAATTAAAAATATGGTGTGAGAACTTCCGGTAACATTTAGATTATTTTTGCTAGGGTAAAGTAAGATATCCCAATGTTTAGAGACTTCAATATTAAATTGTATTAATTTGAAATGGTATTTCATACAAATTTCTAGTCAATTTTCACATTGTATCATGAGCAAAGTCACCTTGAATGTCATACGTATTATACAAATGCTGTGGCAAGTAGTAACAAATATTAATGACAATTTGTGGGTGAAGGGGCAGCGGCTCCCATGCTCCTCTTCGGCGGCTTCCTTGCTCCTCCTCCCCGACGGAGGCGCGGATCCATGGCTGGCAACGGACGGCTCCCCTGCTCTGCCTCGCCATGGTACAGGGACGCGCGGATCTTCACCCCGGGCGGCACATGGAGGACGGCTCGCGTAGCAGTTGCAGGTCTTGACGATCGCACTGTCAACCAGTAGTTGTTGCTGAGCATCTTGCGCAACGGCATCTGGAAGAAGAGAGACGAGGAGTCACGGCGGCGGCGGCGGCGGCTCCGACGATGAGGAGTGGCAGCGAGGAGGTGGAAAGGAAAGATGGCATGTGGGCCCACTGAGGTCACAACAAGGATCGCTAACATGGCGTCATGTACGCGAAAACCACCCTGACATGGCGTCACTTACGCGAAAACCACTCCAAAATCTACCGAGGGGGTAAATCAGACGGTTTTGATAGTTCGTGGGTGGCCAAATCCTGATTTTGTGGTTGAGGGGTGAAACTCAAAGAACGTTTATAGACGAGGATTGTGGAATGGACTTTTTTCACACTGCAGTGATCGAACGCTGGTGTCAGAGATGAAGATCACACTCCAAATATGGTTCGAACACAAGCAAATAAAATAATGCTATAGCTGCTCAAAAACATATGCTGAGTGGTGGAGCTATACCGCCAGGAGCGCAGCAGGGCAAATAAAATAAGTTTTCTTATTCAATGCGGGCTCCACGAGAGCGACGCTTGCACTGCAGCTAGCGACCATACCGAGCTATCCGAACACTAATCCGTCATTTGGGATACGACACTGGAGCTTCCCTAAAAACCATGGGATAGAAGTCCATGCATAGTGGGTTTAATTATCTACTCCCTCCGTTTTAAATTACTAGTAGAGTCAGCACGTGTTTTAAAAAGATCATAGCAATGACAAGTTTTTATTTGCTACAAAGATAGTCAAGCTTAACCTATGGCATAATAATTTTGTTATGCATTATTATCGTTGATTGATTTAGATGAAAAAACTCATGTCAACAAGACATATCACCATGTAATGCTTTTGAACAAATTATTTAAATATCGAGATTAAGATGACAACCAAACGTTTAATGGAAACAAATAAAACACAGTATTAACATATTGCTTGATTGACATGATCACTTGGTACATCTACTCGGCGTAAACCCCACGACAACAGCTATCACTTGAGACCTAAGGGTTGCTTCTGCCGCAGCGGCTGGCTGCACGGGCCGCCTAGCGCGGCTACCCCTGCGCCGGCGTCCGGATCTGGGGTGCGGCGCTCTTCCTCCCTCTGACCAGTGACGACGGCCTTCCCCTGCTACGGCGGTGGAAGGAGGCTGGCGGCGGTGCATCCCGGGCTGCCGTCTGGCGTGATGGCAGCGACGCCTGTTGAGGTGCCGTTCTTCGGTGGTAGGGGGCCGCCCCGCGTCCCCGCTTCTGCTCTGCCTCCAGGCGGCGCAGTGTTGGGGTGGGAGGAGTGTCGGACAGATCCAACGTCTTAATTGCTCCGTGTCGCCCTCACGGGGGCAATCTGGGCGGATTTCGCTAGCTGTCGTGCAGCCGCCTTCCCCACGGGTTGGTGTCGTCCCTTTGCCGGCGGACCTTGCTCCCGGTGGCGGTGTTCGTTGATGGTGGCCGGAGTGCGTCTTTTCTTGCGGTGGCGGTGTCCTGTGACTGTGCGAAGATGCTGGTGTCCTTCAGGTGAGGGCGACCGTGGTGACGGTGGTGGCGGTGATTTGGGTGAAATCCTTGTCTGGCATGTTGTGACGGACCGGTGGCGGTGAAGTGTCTGTGACACACACCTTGTTGAGGCGCTGCTGAAGTCGTTGGTCAAACCGTCCCCTGTCGCGCACGTGGATGATCACTAACTGGGTGAAAACCTAGCCTGGTTTTTCCAGGCCGGCGGCGGCAGTGCAGGCGCGTCGTCGAAGTTCTTGGTCGCCAAGGCCAGGCAGTTCTCTCGTGTGGACACTATGTTCGGTATTCAGCGCAGGGCGGAGGAGGCATTGGATGGCGTAACAGTTCAGATGTTGGTTAGCAGTATCTGCACCAAGTCTTCGTGCCGTTGCCTTCGAAGAAGCGTCAATTGTGGTTGGTGTGCAGCGTTTTCAGTTCTTTGTAAGGTCTGTAAACGTGTTATAGCGATCTTGGTGGTCGTGTAGAACTACTAGAGCCCCATGATGGGATGTAATTTTCGTGTTTTTGTTTGGCCATTTTGGTCATGGCCGGGTAATATATTATCCATTATCTAAAAAAAATAGCCAAAAAACATGGGAAGTTGCTCTCCAGAAAAAGAGTAAAATGCACCCCAGGTCCATCAACTTTGAAAACGCATTTTTGGGTCCCTAATCTTGTCTAGGCGTTCACCCCAGGTCCAAAACTTCAGGAGAGTGGACTTTTGCCGACATGGCTGTGCCAGCGTGGCGTGCTGGACATGCATATGTAGGCCCCGCTCCTCAGATGGACATGCATATGTGGGTCCCTCGGCTTGGCGGCGCTGGATTCTCTATTGTTGTTTGCATCTATGCGGCGTTGTCGCGCGGACGTAGTCTCGTTGTCTTGGGTTGGTTGGTCTTCATAGACGAATACCTCATGATCAGGCCGCGTGGTATGGCTTTCTGCCGTGCGTCCGCCGAGTTCTCGAGCACGGTCGTCGCGACCTGGAACTCACCACAATCCGGAAACTGGGTGGGTTCGGGTGGGTTTCCAGATTGGATCTGGGCCTCGCGGTGCGGGAGTCGGCCGGAGTGGTCTGCCGTCGCGTTCTTCAGTCCGTAAGGGAACGTGTTCCCTGAGCGATCCAGAGCTCGCTCGGACATGGCGATGCATTCAGCGAGCGCGTCGTTGATGCGGTTTAGCCTGTCGATGATCTCGTCGGGGTAAGGGACTCGGCGCCGTGGAAGCAGATCTGGGATCCGGTCCTGAACGCTGAGCTACTCGATCTGCTGCATGAGCTGATCGGGCACATCGAGGGGAGTCCCCGGAGTTGTCGAGGTTGAATCCACCGGCGTCAAGTTGACGTTGGTGGAGCTCGAATCGCTGGAGTCGGTGAAGAAGCTGCATCCCGGAAGGTGCTTGGGGCTGCCGCTCATGTTCGCCGGGAAGACGACGTCGGATTGATCTGGCATCAAGCCAACGGTGTTTTCGGATCGAAAAAGCTCACCAATCAACCCCTACCTGGCGTGCCAACTGTCGGACCTTAGGACCGGCAATCCACCTGGGGGTACCCGAGTGGTTGATTTGTAGGCCGGGTGATTGATGAACTAGTGACTTGATGGTACACAGGAGGCACAGATTTAGACAAGTTCGGGCTACTCGGAGGTATAATACCCTACGTCCTGTGTCGGTGGCGTCATTTGTATTGCTAGGTACTCGGCCGAGCTTCATGAAGCTGGGGCGAGCGATTTGGGTTACAAGGTGTGATGCGATCTCATCTCATCGGGTGCCCTAGGCCGCCTTATATAAGGTGGCGGGCTAGGGTTTACAAGTTGGTTTTCATCTAAACCTACTTGATATCGACAAGGACTCTTAGTCCGAGTCGGTTACAACTGAATATCTCTGGATATCCGGATGAGCCCCCCGCTGGGTCTTCATCAAACTTGTCCGCCAAGTCGGGGTGCCCGCGTGGGCCACCTAGGGGTCGGTCCACAAGCTTGTCAGACGTGGGCCCTGGCCGCCGTGGTCTGGTCTGATAGTGGACCCAGAGGTACCCATATCCCACACTCGGGTCCGTTGAATGCAGGAGAAAATTCGTCTGGAAGCCACTGAAGCAAATCGCAGGCCTTGAACCTGACCCGGATGCGGAAAAATGATGAAGCTAACACTTTCGAGGCAATTTCAGCTACACTCAAATTGCTTCTCCGTAATCTCTCCCGTTTTACACGGTTTTGTACTGACGGAGCGGCGATGAAGAATGTACATATATTTTTGCACAACCCAAGTTTTTCATAAAAGGAACCTTGTAAATTTTTCCATACAGCCAAATTCGAAGGAGTAGTCATGGTTGTAATGCTTTCAAACTTTCAAGCAAAGTACGGAGACATCAATTTTTCCAGAATTCAGGTGCAGACAGCACACAGCGACACAATCCAATCCAATCCTATCGGGTCAAATTTTCAGATAAATCAGCGACGCAGGTACACGAGGTCGGTGCGGAGCATGAACGGGTACCCGATGCCCCTCCTCTTGGATGGGAAGAGCACGAAGAGGAGTCTCACCACGACCCAAATGATCGCGCTGCAAACCGCTTGATTTGGTAATAGGCACTCAACGACGCACGAATCTCTACGCTGCATCTGAACCATTCGTCCACATGGGAAGATACGGCCGTGCGTACAAAATCCGCGTTGGTGATCAACCACGTCCTTGGCGCGCCTCAACGTCCTCCTCCCGACCGCCACCATCCTCGCCTTCGCCATCTTCGTACCGCTCCTCACCGATGACGGCAAGTGGTCCCGTCTCAACCGCGCCCTGATCGCCGCCTTTGTCGTCCTCTGTGCCGCATCGTGCGTCTTCTTCACGCTCACCGACAGCTTCCGCTCCCCCGCGGGCTGCCTCCGGTACGGCGTCGCCACGCCCTCCGGCATCCGCACGTTCTGCGGCGGCGGCGGCGGGTGGCGGAGGAAGGGGCCGAGGGAGCCGGAGCGCTACAGGCTGCGATGGTCGGACCCGTTCCACACCGCACTGGCGCTGGTCGTGTTCGTGACGTTCGCCGCCTCGCACCACGACATCGTGCTCTGCTACTACCCCGGCGTGCCCCGGAAGGTCGTCAACACCGTGCCGCTCGTGATCGGCTTCGTGGCGTGCAACATGAATTTTGTACGCCTCTGGCCCAGATTGGGAAGGAAAAGCCCGACACACCGACCCGGCTGCAACGCCCATAGGGCCTCCTGTTGTGCCTCGACAGTCTTAGCACCGGTACTCCGGCATACGACACACCGATCCGTCTACAGATGGCACGATCTGGCCCTCGCAAAGCCCAGCTTCAGGCACACATGACCTGGCCCCCGTGACTCCGACTTCAGATACGTACTACCTGGCCCCCAGCAATCTTAGCACCGCGCTTGGCACACCCACTCGAGAAAAGGCCCAATCACCCCAAAAGACTAGTCTGATAGGGGAAGGGTGGCTCTCCCTTTTAAGGTGGCTTCCTACTCTCTGAGTGAAAACCCTGTCTAGTTTCTAGACGAGCAACGGCGGCGCCTTTGGCGTCGTAACCTCCTCGGAGGTGTTGTCTCTTGAGACCCACTCGGGTTGCAGCATGGCCGGCCACCGTTTCTGGCAGCCTCGACCGGTGCTGACAACTCTGTCGTGAGGCAAGCGAAAGGGTGTGACTACCACACGTCGAGGCGGCTACTGTGATCAAGGGTCCTCGCTTGGGTGTTGCCCGGCTGCTCGCAGCGGACCACGGCGGCCGGCGTTGCTTGCAATTGTCGGTTTGGTGTGGGACAACGTTGGAAGACGGCGCTTGCGGCAACAGCATCGGGAGACGACTCGACCTGTAGCGGGTTGCGGCGGGTAGGTCAGCTTGGCTGAGCCTATTTGACGGGAATCAGCAGAGGAGGCCCTTACCCCTTTTTATATATAAAAGAAGATTATGTACATGTACAAGGCCCCGTGCCCAAAGAAAAAAGCCAAATGTTTATTTTCTCCTCGATCAACGGTTTAACCCTCAAGGTAACCGATTTCATTTCATCAAAAAAGAAGCTTCTCCACCTCATGAAAGAAAGCGAGCCATTGTCAAAGACAATGCTATTCCTATGGCACCAAATAGACCAGCATCCAATGATAAAGTCCTCTCTGAAAATTGGAGATTGGAACCTTTGTCTGGCCAAGAGTACCATTTGTTCAAAAATCAGGTTATGGTCCCGGTGGATTCCCAAATATGTCCAACACGCATCACTGAAAGGGCAGTGAAAGAAGAGATGCCGGGAGTCTTCCTCTAAGCTGTCAACACACAAGATGCAAGAGTACGATTGGAGGAACATGTTTTTTCTTTTCAACAAATTCCTTGTATTGAGTCTGTCTTTGAGGAACAGCCAAAAGAAAAATTTATGCTTGTTCTCGACTCTAGATTTTCACATCGATTTGAAGAGAATTGAAGCCGATATGGATCTCTTAAGAAAGAGATAAGCCTTATTACTTGTAAAGTCCTTAGAGCCCCAGATATAAAACCACTCATCATGTACGTCTGCCATTTTATCTCTGAGTTCAAGCAACTGACCATGCGCAATGCCAGACAGTGGAAGATGAAATGACCTACTGTCTTCCCAGGAGATAAATTGCCTGACAGAGCAATTCTTCATCCTTGCAAAGGAGAAAAGCTGTGGGTATTTGAAAGTGCATCTAGGCACTTAATTGTTTTGGTGATTTTGGATGACAACATGATTTGTAATTTAACTTGTTTGTGTAAGTATATGAGCAGGGTTTTATTCTTATGGATATTCATATAATATGGATGTTGAAGAATATACGCTCATTATTGGTATAAATGACATGAGAGCAAACAAGGACATGATTATATGGATATTATATGGTCTCAAGTGCATGAAAGCTTATGGACAAGTAATCTATCAAAGACAACATTCAAGACATGGATTTCAAAGTGGTATTCATGATGATGAAATGTAAAGTGGAGCTCAAAGTGGCTAGATATGGTGAAAGAGTTAAGCTAGATGGAAGTGTCCAGGTACCAAGCAAAGAGAAGGGCAAGTTGGTCTTGTAGCCGAGGGACTGCTCCGGTCGCCCATGCTGCTCTTATGACCAAGCAAAGAGAAGGGCAAGTTGGTCTTGTAGCCGAGGGACTTTGCTAGGGTGAAGACTAGCATCATAGTTTGATGAACGGCTAGTTTCCTTTGAAAACCGGTCTGACCGGTTTGGGAAACCGGTCTGACCGGTTTGGCCTCTGACAGCCCTAACGGCTAGTTTCCTTTGAAAACCGGTCTGACCGGTTTGGGAAACCGGTCTGACCGGTTTGGCCTCTGACAGCCCTAACGGCTAGTTTCCTTTGAAAACCGGTCTGACCGGTTTGGGAAACCGGTCTGACCGGTTTGGCCTCTGACAGCCCTAACGGCTAGTTTCCTTTGAAAACCGGTCTGACCGGTTTGGGAAACCGGTCTGACCGGTTTCCAACGGCTATAACGGCTAGTTTGGGAGTTTGGGGTATTTATACCCCTTGGCCCTCTCCTTTGAGGGCTGCTGGTTCCCTTGCCTTCCTTGCACGCCTAGAGCCTTCCCAAGCACCAGCAAGCTCTCCCCAAACCTCTCTTTGTGAGAGTTGATTGATTCTATCAATATCTTTGGATTTGGGTTGAGAGAGATCTTGTGAGTGAGCTAGAGAAAGCTTGCTAGAGCTAATTGCAACAGCAAAGAGTGAATCCATAGCTTGAGCACTTGCGGTGAAGTCTAGCAACCTTTGAAGCATTTGTTACTCTTGGAGGTGAAGCCTCCTAGACGGCTAGGCGTCGCCGGTGAGCTACCGTGTTTGTGGTAAGCCGCGGATCGTTTGTATAGGCCGGCCTTGCCTCCTTCGTGGAAAAGGGCCACAAGCTAGTGGAACCGAGGAAAGTGGCTTGGAGTGGATAAGCCCGCCTTTCGTAGGCCCTCAACGGAGAGTAGGATTCACCTTGTCTTTGTGACGGCCTTTGTGGCATTGGTGAATCCGAACTTCGGGAAACAAATCATCGTGTCTCTCTATTGGTTTGCCTCACAAGTTCAATTCTAGCATTTATATTTGCTTCCGCTTCGATCTACTTGGTTGTGCTCTACTTGTGTGCAGGGACTTTGTGAACCTGCTAGAAATCACCTACAGGAGCTGCAAAACAAGTTTGGTTTGTGCTAGAACTCGTAGAGGAGGTCATATACATATTTGTGTGTTTCTGCAGGAAACCGGTCTGACCGGTTTGGTAAACCGGTCTGACCGCTTTCATAACTATGTTGAGTTTCTGACCCCAAACCGGTCTGACCGGTTTGGGAAACCGGTCTGACCGGTTTTGGTACTGACAGTGTGAAAAAGTTTTGTAAATTGCAGATTCACCTATTCACCCCCCCTCTAGGTGACATCAAGGTCCTTTCAGTATTTCCTTTTGAGGACCCCCAAATCCCATAAATCATTCCACATGGCAGTTGAAGTCCCACTATTCACTTTGCATGCAACAATCATGAAATACTTTGGCGCCAGGGACATAATGTCTCACCGCCAAAAGGATCCCACCATTTTCCTTTCATGTGGGGGCTTACCACTGCTGTACAACATTTTCCAAGTCAACTGAACCCAAGGTAACTCAAGGTTGTTGTAAAATTTATGAAGGAATTTGAGCAACAGTGCCTCATTTTGGGTTCTGATGTTGATGATTCCAAGCCCTCCATCCTTCTTACTTCGGCAAGCATGTTTCCAAGCTACGAGATAACCCCCTTTCTTTGTCAGATCGCCTCCATGCCAAAGCACATGCTTCCTGTATTTGTCAATTTGCTTGATAATCCGGGCAGGAAGTTTGAGTGAGCACATATAAAATGTTGGCAAGGCAGAGTACACCGAATTGACAAGAACCAATCTGCCAGCAAAGGAAAGGTGCTTCGAGATGCCCATGAGGTGCCTCTCCATTCTAGTCAAAATTGGGACAAATTCTTGGACTGATGGCCTAGTGGTGCCCAGAGGCAACCCTAGGTAAGTGAAAGGCATTGATCCAAGTTGACAGCCCAGAGCAGCTGTTAACACATGCCAATATTTGGTGCGGCACAACGTCGGAAGACGGCACAGGTGACAACCTTGTTTTTTCGGCGGCTTCGTGTTGAAGTTGAGACCACGGCGACGGTCTGTTGCTTGGGGAAGTTCCTTGGAGGCAGGGCGACTATGCTCGCTATCTCAACGGTAACATAAGGAACGAGTTCGGAGTATGGAGTTGTGACGGATGTGGCGAGGCCCCCGCACACGAGAGAGAGGAGGCGTCCAGCGGCGGGTGAGGCGAGGCCTCTCGCGCGTTTGATTTGCTCGGACTCGGTAATTTTCATCCCGTCGGATAGGTCGTGCTTTGTTGCAACGCCCATGAAGGCGTCTGCCTCCATTGTTACTTCACCGGCGTCGGATCACGTCGGAGTTTCAATGGCTACAAGGGTGCGGTATGAGGGTCGGAGCTGCGGTTCGTTTCTCTCTGTTGTCGTCTTCATGTGTAGGGCAGAGGCCGACGTGTGGTGATGAGTGGTACCCCGCGTTGATGTCCCAATCCAACCGGAGTGCAGTTGCTTTTTTCTTTTCTTTTCTGTTTCCCTGTCTACGACCTTTCAGGGTCGTGGACTTTTATTTTTTTTCTGCTATATCAATGAAACACGCACCGTCTTGTGCGGTTCGTTCAAAAAAAATCGTACCATCAACCATATCTTTTGTCTTGTGAAGAAGAAAGGTCCCAGAAAGGATGGTAACAAAACCACACATCTCTGTTACAATCTGAGTTGGATTCTGACGATCCCAGTCCTGAATGCAAGTACAGTAGTTGTCAATAAAAATGTTGAGAACTTTCGCTAAGTACCCAAATTGCTGATAGACGACTTTGCTGCCAAAATACCTGAACTAATCAGAGTTTAGAGAAGTTGATGCTAATTTTTTTCAGCAAAAATCTGAAGTGATGTGCTCCATGCTAAAAAAACATGGAGCACGTATTTACATCTAATATTTAAAACCCCACAGAAACACATATTTACTCGTGATCTTGTTGGTGTCTCTAGATCTAGCTGCAAATTAAATAATAAACTGTTCAAAAAAAATTAAGTAATGTAATGTGCAAAAAATTACAATGGATGTGTTTAGTTCCAAAAAGTGAAAGAGAAATTTTGGTGAAAATGTCACATCGGACACTGTAGCACACTGTAGCACTTTTCGTTTGTTTGTGGTAAACATTGTCCTACCATGACCTAACTAGGCTCAAAAGATTTGTCTCGTCGTGTACATCAAAACTATATAATTAGATTTTTTATTTACCTACATTTAATACTCCATGCATAAGGAGAGAGATTTGATGTGATAGGTAAAAAGTGATGTTTGGAGGGAGAATTTTTGAAAAATTTTGGGAACTAAACACAGCTAATGAAACCAGGGAGTACATTCAGAAATGTATAGGACCAGTACAACTCAACTATACAGGGCATTTGAATCTGCAAAAATTTAGACTGGAAAAGCAATTCATAGCAAACATTCAATGGTCTGAAATAACAGCCTCGTACACAGGCTCCCAGACTATATAGAATAATTCCAATTGATCAGAGATCCTAATCCTTTCTCATTTCTGAGTTAAAGACAGATCTCATGTAATTATGTAAACTTGTAAAGTCCAATATTTGCCTACACTGGTCTACTTGAACAGATATGCTAAAGCAAGGCTAATCCATTACAAAACTTGGGAGTGATGATGCCAAAGATGAAACAAAAGTACCTTTAGCCAAGAAACATACATCGAAATGCCATGTTTCTACAGATGAGTCACAGCTCCCAAGAACAAGCTTGTATTGGGAAAAAGGACATCAAGACAAAGATCATAGATCGTCTAATGTACATATTGTAAATACTATTTAGGCTGGTTAAGAGAAGTAGTGGGACGAGGCTTACACTTATACAAGGGAAAATTGGATAATTCATTAAAAGATCACCATTTTAGAAAAATACCGCTGAAAGATTTGGCTATGGAAAAATAGCATCCAAAGACTGCTCCGTTATTGATTAGCACCAACGTTAAGTCAGCGTTAACTATCGACAAAAAAAATCGCAAAAGAAAAAGGGAAAACACACGCACGCACGCAACTCCAACTCCAACTCCAAA
Organism: Echinochloa crus-galli; assembly: GCA_900205405.1. Taxonomy (NCBI): domain Eukaryota; kingdom Viridiplantae; phylum Streptophyta; class Magnoliopsida; order Poales; family Poaceae; genus Echinochloa; species Echinochloa crus-galli. The sequence goes on from OAMR01000103.1 coordinate 820,713, forward strand.
GTCCAAACACCGCACGCACCCTGGACCACACACGCACGCGGCCACGACACAGGCCAAAGGCCACACGCACGCAGGCAATAGCAGAGGCGGAGCAGCGAATACCCCCGGCGGCCGGCGGTCTTGCACTGCCGCGCCGCCACCCTTGCTCTTGCTCCCCCTCCTCCCGGTCCCAGCTCGCGGACACCGGCCGGCCCCGCACCACACCCGGAACGCACGCGAGATATAGGTGGCCACCGTGCCGTGCCGGCATGGCGACGTGCCGAGGCGTGCCGGCGTGCCGGCCGTGCCGTGTCAGACCGTGTTATGGGTCAGGCCTTCGGCCCATGGCACGGCATATGGGCCGTTTAGCCGTGCCGTGCCGCCCGTGCCGCTCGTAGGCCACTGTGCACGCGTGCGAGCTCGGCGGGCGGTCGTGGAAGGAGAGGGAGCCGCGCCGCTCGTGCTGCTGGCCGCAGCCGGCTCCTTCATCCCCGCGCCGCGTAGTCACCCTCCCGAGCGCCGGCGGCCATGGCGTGATCTTCGCCTCCCCGCCGACAGCGCCGCCGAATGAGGAGCGGGAGGAGGGCGTGGATGACGAGGCCGGACGCTGCATGGGCCCGCTTGGCCGCACGCTGCCGCGTAGATCCGGTCGCCCCTCCTTAACCACCATCGGTGCTCGCTCAACCAAAACCAAGCGTCGTCTCCCACCCACACGCACGCACGCACGCAGCAGCTCGAGGATGTGGTCGGCAGCAGCGGCGCGCCTGGTGACCCCGCTCCCGGCGCCGTCGCCCCCCGGCGGGCGTCGCTGCGGCGGGACGGCGCGCGTGGGCGGGGGCCGGCCGGCGACGGTGTCGGTGCGGAGCACGCTGTTTGACTTCGTGGGCGGGGACCTGGTGCGGCCGGACCTGGGGAAGTGGCTGGACGAGGTGGAGAAGCACAAGGCGCTGGCCATCTACCCGCCGCACGAGGGCGGCTACGAGGGCCGCTACCTCAACCACCTCCGCTACAATGGCTACTACTTCCTCGACCTCTCCGCGCGGGGGCTCGGCGACCCGGAGACCACGCTCACCAAGATCCACCCCGTCTGCCCGGTACGTGCCCGGTCCCGTGTCCATGCTCATTCATTCTTGTTGCCGCCATCTCTACTGACTCGATCAGGGTGAGCGGTGCAGCCGAGCCTCGGGAGGCAGCCGGTGGCGAGGTGGTACTCCCCCCCGGAGGTGGACTACAGGCTCAGCCTGCTGCACCCGGACGCCAAGGGCCTCGTCGTCTGGGTCATGGAAGCAAAGGTGCAGTGATTACTGATTCCACGGTTGATGGGTGCTCTGTTCGATCTATGCCTCTATCGTCGAGTGTCTCTATCGTCGAGTGTGTCATGATCTGCTCCCTCTGGTTTCCAGGTTCTGTCCAAGGCTGAGCTGCAGTTCCTGGCCATGCTCCCGGACCTCCGCCCCAAAGTCAGGGTGATCGCAGAATGCGGCAACTGGTAAATCCATTTCTATTTCCATCTGAAATTTCACGGCGACATTTGTGCACAGGGGAAACGCATTTCTGAAAATCTCGGGTCCGTTGAATGCAGGAGGAAATTCGTCTGGAAGCCACTGAAGCAAATCGCAGGCCTTGAACCTGACCCCGATGCGGAAAAATGATGAAGCTAACATTTTCGAGGCAATTACAGCTACACTCAAATTGCTTCTCCGTAATCTCTACCGTTTTACACGGTTTTGTACTGACGGAGCGGCGACGAAGAATGTACATATATTTTGGTACAACGCAAGTTTTCCGTAAAAGGAACCATGTAAATTTTTCCATGCAGACAAATTCGAAGGAGTAGTCATGGTTGTAATGCTCTCAAACTTTCAAGCAAATTACGGAGACATCGATTTTTCCAAAATTCAGGTGCAGACAGCACAAAGCGACACAGTCCAGTCCAATTCGATCGGGTCAAATTTTCAGATAAATCAGCGGCGCAGGTACACGAGGTCGGTGCGGAGCAGGAACGGGTACCCGATGCCCCTCCTCTTGGACGGGAAGAGCATGAAGAGGAGGCTCACCACGACCCAAATGATCACGCAAGCAACACCAAACTCCCCCTCACAGCCCGGCCCAGTTTCTTACCGCCTCTCTGCACATCGCGCGTGATGCGGCCGCGCTTGTCGCCCATGCGTATGGACGCGTTATTGGGCTGCTGCATAGCGGGGGGGACTAGCTATCGCCCGCGCGATGCTAGCGTGCTTGTCGCCCACACGTTTGGACCCCCCACTGCCTTTCTCTCCCCGTGGCCCAAAAATAATTGGGCCCAACAACACATACGGTGGCTGAGGACAGACCCATCTCGTGTGCCTCAGGTAAGCCCACGGTTTGTGGATATTTTTTTTGCGATTGATCACTCAGATAAACCCATGGTTCATGATCCATTTGCATGTATCTCTTTTTCTTTTTCTTTTTTCTTTTTGTTTTCATCTCATTTCTTTTATATTCTTATCCTTCGTATTTCTAACCCTATTTCTGATATTCTTTTTCAGATATATAATACTATAGTTTTTCTATGTTTTATTCTTTTCTATTTTTTCCTTCAATTTTTTATTTTTCATATTTATTTTCCTTTTGATTCTACTTGTATACATATTTATTTATTCTCTTTATTATTTCTTCCTTTCTATTATTTCTTTGAATGTTCTCTATTTCTCTTGTTTTTATTATCTCTTTTGTACAACCGTTTCTAATTGTTATTGTTTTTCTTCTTTTTCTCTATTTTTTATTTTACCATGCGCAATAATTTGTTCGTAATGTGAACTTATATGTTCTTCATGTGCAGTAATTTGTTCGCAACGTGAATTTTTCTGTTCTTCAGATGGTGTAATTTATTAGCAACACGGACTCATTTGTTCTCCATGTGCGGTAATTTGTTCGCAGTGTGGATTTACATGTTCTCCGTGTGCAATAATTTGTTCGCAGTGTGGACTGATTTGTTCTCAATGTGACGTAATTTGTTCGCAGTGTGGATTTTTCTGTTCTCCATGTGGAACAATTTTGTTTACAACGTGGACTCATTTGTTCTTCATGTGCAATAATTTGTTCGCAATGTGGACTTATATGTTCTCCATGTGCAGTAATTTGTTCGCAACATGGACTGATTTGTTCTCCATGTGATGTAATTTGTTTGCAACATGAATTTTTCTGTTCTCCATGTGCAGTAATTTGTTCGCAACGTTGACTCATTCGTTCTCCACGTGCAGTAATTTGTTCGCAATGTGAACTTACATGTTCTCTGTGTGCAATAATTTGTTCGAATGTGAACTGATTTTGTTCTCCATGTGCCATAATTTGTTCGCAACGTGGATTCTCGTTGTTGTTCGGGTACGTTCGTGCTTTTAGAGAATGTTCTAACTTCATAAAAAAATATTCGTAACATAAATTTCTTCTAAATATAGCTAAGTGTGATCTTGTTTTAAAGATTTTGTCATAAAAAATACAATGGTGTAGTCAAAATTTAATTTGGATATCCGGTTTAAGATATATAGAAATTTTTAATTTAGAACGCTCTTACATGCATGATGATGTCAGCGATTCGTCCTTTTCTTCGTGAATTTGGAATTAGAGAATAATAAAACGGTTCCACGTTCCAAGGAATCAGTGCAGGCGATAGGCCCAACCTCAGCCTAAGAAAAAAAATAACTAACCAGCGACAAGCGTCACCGCGTCACGCCGGTGATGCCTAGACGCGTCCTGTTGCATAGAGTATGTTTGGCACAGTAGGGAGTTTTGGGCTGCTGCATAGAGTATGTTTGACCCATTAAGGAGTTTTGGGCTGTGCAGATGTATTATTTATTCGGTCCATTTGAGGTTTTGAACTGCGCGTGATTTTAGACTGCCCATATGTTTTTTTTGGCTCATTAGAGGTTTCGGGTTGCGCTGGAAAAACATAACCAGCTTGATAGAGATCTCGTATTAGTATTTTCTTGCTATTTTTATTTTTCAATTTTTTATTTATTTTCTATATCCGTTAATTTATATATATTTTAATTTTTCCTTTTTATACTTAGTTATTATATTTTTTATTCTTTCCTTGCTTATGTTATTTTATTTTATTTATATATTATTTATATATTTTTTACACTTACTTGTTCGTCATTTGGATATATTTGTTCGTCGTGTGTATATATTTGTTCGCAACATAGACTCATTTGTTCATGATGTGGACTTATATGTTCTTCATGTGCAGTAATTTTTGTTCGCGATATGGATTTATATTCTTCATGTGCAGTAATTTGTTCGTAATGTAGACTGATTTGTTCTCCATGTGCAGTAATTTGTTCGCAACATGGATTTTTCTGTTCTTCATGTGTTGCAATTTGTTCGCAACGTGGACTCATTTGTTCTCCATGTGCAGTAATTTATTCGCAATGTGGACTTACATGTTCTCCATATACAGTAATTTATTCGTAATGTGGACTGATTTGTCCTCCATGTTTAGTAATTTGTTCGCAATGTGGATTCTTTTGTTCTCCATGTGTAACAATTTGTTCGCAACACGGACTCATTTGTTTTCCATGTGCAATAATTTCTTCGTAATATGGACTTACATGTTCGCGAAGTGGAACATTTTTTTTATCACGTGAGATTACATCAAACGCACATGATGAAAAAAATGATAAAGAACCAGTTTTGAAAAGTGTCGATGCTATTTTTTTCCGAACTCGGTGGTCCAGTTGCACCACAGATTTTTTTTCCTCAGCTTCACTAATTACTATCCCTAGCATAGGAGATGTTGATCTATCCTGCATGTATGATAAAATGATGGTTGGCAAGGACGATAAGATGTCGGGTTATTCGTTGTTGGACAAAAGCTTCACGTTCACGTGTGCATCGGACTGAGACATTTATCACCACAGAGCTGAACTAGCCACGAAACCAACACGGCCCTACGGCCCATGGCGCATCTACGGCCTACGGCCCGCGAGCCGCACGCTTCAGGTGACGGAAAAAATTCCATCACCGAAGCGATGCGTAACCGCACCCCGTAAGCAAGGGAAGGCCTTGGCCCGACCAGGGGAACGGGAACCTCAACTAAACCTTACCTCGCCACCGCCGCGCTCCGTCCAGAATTCTCCGCCGCCGCCCGCCGCCCGCCGCGCCGCCGCGGCCACCTAGCCATGACGACGCGCATCGCGCCGGGCGTGGGCGCCAACCTTCTCGGACAGCACTCGGCAGAGCGCAACCAGGACGCCACTTCAGTTCCACCTGCCCCTAGAGGGCTCCGGTATCTCGTGATATTTCTAATGTCACACAAAGATGGCACTTGAAATGTTTCCCATAAAATTTGAGAAGTGCACAAAGCCTGAAAAAGATATACATTGGTTCCCTTTAGCAAGAATAGGTACTAACCCTCAGACACTACTTCCCTTGATACTTACATTCTAGGCAAACAGTATTTCTTTGATTCATTCCAAGTCAAACAACTTGCAGAAAGAAAAAGTAGGCTAACAGACATCATGCATCAAGTATTGCCAAAAGATTGTTACCTTGAACATTATCACGCTAGCCAAAATGGTTAGTGATGTAAACATCGTATAATATATTGGTGATACAACTGCTGTATTGAAAGTGTCAAGAGCCTGTAAAAAACTAAACTTAGTAAGTTTATTGCAATTAAGATGCCTTGCACTAACAAAGACAAAAGTAAAAAAAAAGCAAGAGTACAATAAAACCAGGATCAGATATATTAATCTTAATAGCATGCAACTGTCCATTATGGTATATTACCGATCTCCTTACCTTGCTACCGCCGCGTCACGCTGCGCTCCGTCCAGAATTCTCCGCCGCCGCCCGCCGCCCGCCCCGCCGCCGCGGCCACCTAGCCATGACGACGCGCATCGCGCCGGGCGTGGGCGCGAATCTTCTCGGACAGCACTCGGCAGAGCGCAACCAGGACGCCACCACCTACGTCGGCAACCTCGACCCGCAGGTTAGGGTTCCCGGCTCGCCCCCTCCCGCTACTCCTGCGCGTGCGCCCATCTAGATCCCCGCCTTCCTCTGCGAGAGGGATTTCCGTGTGCATCCTGCGGTCATTAGGGTTGTTCTCCGTGTCTGTGCTGCGGTCAGTAGGGTTGTCCTCCTGTCCCTACGGATGAAACCTGCATAACAGCCTGAGGTTGGTAGTTTCCGTACTACCTTGTGTAGATGTAAGTCTCAGGTAGCCAGGCGGGTTCGCATAAGTGTCTTCGTAGTTATTCTGTGCTTATTAAGTCATAGTTGTCTGCACTGGATGCTGAATTAAGGTCGCTCCTCCTTAATCGAATGTGAAACAACACCACTGTTCCCAAGGATTGGGTCAGTGGATGTTCGTGCGCGCTGCAACTGGTCTGGTGATAGGGTCATTTTGCAAATTGCGGCACATTTTCCTCGGTCTAATTGTATCTCGAGAAAATCTGAAGCATATTTCTTCACTTCTGAATCTTAGATGCACAATATACTGTCTAATGTGCGATACCATAAATTTGGAATGAATGTGGTTGTTCCAAATCATCGTTCAGATTTGACGCTTCCTTTTCTTCTCCTGGCTATGTTGCCCGTGGTTCATGTTTCTATACGCGTATATTCCCTGTGTTATCCATCGGAAATAAGACGCACATGAAGTTCTTTATGAGCCTACAGATGATTATAGTTCCTTTTATTGAGAAATTAAATCCTGGAAGTCCGGAACTTATGTTGTGTTTGTGCAGTGTACAGCCATATATCGTTTCTTCATTATAATCACATACAAGCACCGATGCTGATAGTTCTGTCTTTATCTGATAGGTTTCTGAGGAACTACTATGGGAATTGTTTGTCCAAGCTGGCCCTGTTGGTAAGTGTGTTCTTGTTCTTCTTGAGTAGAGTATTTGATGTATGTTTCTTCATGCACTATGATATCATGTGTGACTCATGCTGTAGAAGTTTCTTTCAGTATCTGTTTGTTGCTTGGGTTTTCTTTTTTTTTTTGCGTTCTTATGAATTTTAGCTGCCTCTTCTAATAGTTTATGGAATTTAAATTATAGCATCTTATGTCGTCCGAATACATTTTTTTGGGGTTTGGCTAAATGAGGTTTCCTTACTTTCATGTCCAGTTAATGTGTATGTCCCAAAAGACAGAGTTACAAATCTACACCAGGGGTATGGATTTGTAGAATTCAGAAGCGAGGAAGATGCAGATTATGTAAGTTTATGATCATGCAAAGCCATTATTACCTTTGATTTCTTCTAGCAGCCATACCCAGATCAATTAAATCAGTTACCCGTTTACCTAAACTTTTGCTTCTCGTAGGCCATTAAGATTTTGAACATGATCAAACTATATGGAAAGCCCATAAGAGTAAACAAGGTATGTTTCCTTCATTTGTTTAATCATTTTGACTTGGAGCATTTGTGTATCATTTGAACGTGACACGATTATGTTTTCTTGTTCCAGGCTTCCCAGGACAAGAAAAGCTTGGATGTTGGAGCAAATCTTTTTATTGGCAATCTTGATCCAGTAAAAGCCTGATTCCTACTTTCTTTTATCAGTTGCTCATTTGTTCTCAGTTACTGACTAATGGTTTACTGTTTCCTTTGTCAACAGGATGTTGATGAGAAGCTCCTCTACGACACCTTCAGTGCATTTGGAGTGATTGTTACTAATCCTAAGGTGACACACAGTTTGCCCGGGTTTTAGAATTAGGTTGCATACTAATTGATAACTTTCTAGTTTCTAGTTAGCCGGACACTAATATCTGATTATGAGGAGCGGTCTTATGTAAACCCCAACCTTTGAGAGTTATGCTTAAAATAAACTGAGATCACTATACTTACATGCAGTTTAGCTACTTTCTACCAGGCCTTGCATCATCTGAACATCAGTGTAACAGTGTTTAGTCAATTTTATGTCAGTGGCTAACAGTTCACCCCAGAGGTTGAGTGAGCTAAAATCATGTGTATCATTATATACAACAACATGTGTATCATTATATCTTCTTATATATTGCACGCAATTCTTTTTGTCTATTCTCAGTACTATTCTCCTAAGATCACCTTACCAATTATTCTGGGTCTACAAAATAATAACTTCAAGACAGTTTTAGGAACTTCACACCTCTGTTATCTACACTTCCTGTTGTTTTGTGAAGCCTATCAGGCTATTACAGTAACTTGCTGGATCTTCCTTTTTTTCTGAAGATAATGCGAGACCCTGAAACTGGAAATTCTCGAGGTTTTGGTTTCGTGAGCTATGACTCCTTTGAATCATCTGATCAAGCAATAGAGGTAATGTTAATATCATAATAATTTTCTCTATTTTAACTTGCAGTGGTTCTATATTTATTTTAACTGTTATGTTTTCTCCTGTGTTTTCCAGGCCATGAACAACCAACATTTATGCAACCGGCCAATCACTGTCTCCTATGCTTACAAGAAAGACACAAAAGGAGAGCGTCACGGTACACCAGCAGGTAATGTGTTCTGAAATCACACCCTCTGCCCATCAATGTGTGTCTGGATCTGGAAGTGATTTATTTCCCAGTAGTTCACATCTTTAAGCCTTGCAATTTTAGGTTAACTTCTTGTTTTTAATATACCTGAAGCTTCACTTTTGGGTGCTGACATCTTCAATATTGTTGTTATTATTGTGATTATTTCTGAAAGTGGATTCATAGTATTATATATTAGATTCCATTCTGTATCTTACCGCATCAAAAGATACCTCGTAGATAAGTTATTTGAGTTCTAGATGTCTACAACTTACCGCACTCCTTTTCCCTTTGTATCACCCGAGCTTAGTAGAAAGAAGATAATATTAATGTTTCAGATTTAGGAGACTATATGTTCGTGTCTATCATCTATACTGCAGAAGTTACGCTTGCTTTTATATCTCGCCTCCACCACCTTCTGGCTAAACACAAACAGGGGATAGCCATCCGGCTGGTCAATATGCACGCCGTAGCTGTAGACTGAGGATGTTGGTGCTTTGGTCTATCGCCATTTAACTTGCAAACACTAGGTGAAGATGAGAATTTAGCTGACAGATACAAGCTCTCGAGGTTGACAGCTATTTGTGGTCTGTCGAAGGTGAATGAATTTTGTGATTATTGTACCATCTTTTTGTGCTCTCGGATCCTGTGCTATGTTTAGAACAGTTATGCTATGCCATGTTCTTTCACTATTGCATTACTGAAGACAGAAATTGGAATTGGCAACCAAGTCCTTGATGAATATGATGGTAGCCAGCCTTTTGCTCAGCCACGGCTGTGATGCACTAGTAGGAGCTAGAAAAAGTTAGAAAGGTTGTGCGAGATTCATCTGTGTTTGAATTTCTAGTCGTAGTCTGATTTACACTGAGTGCAACTATGATAAATTAGTTCAAATACCCACTGGATCTTGTAGAGGAGACGAAAGTGTTTTTGGAGGCAGACCACGTCGCGCTCTGTTGTGTAGGCAATACATTTGTTGAACCTGCGTTTCTTTTTCTCATTTTACTCGCATAACATTTTATAGAGACTGCAGAGGTTAGAGTTAGCATGTTTAGAATGAATCATCCATGCGATATTCCCCGGCCATGTGCTGCCTAACATAGCTGTGGTTGTGGTCATCACTGTTGCCTACCTGACTAACTCCCTCCCTCACTACTACCGCTACCTTTTCCCTCCCCTTTTCCTACTACCTTTCCAATCGAATCATAATGAAGCATCTGCATCTCGACCGAGCGTGTGTTACAACAAGCGCAAGCATCCGAGCACAACAGGCGTGATAACCGAACAAGTCAACGACAGCATCGACATCGATCTGTGTCTCCGATCGGCGCCGTTGGCGTAGACCATCCCGAGGTAGCCGTATCCGTTGCCGCCGCCGCCGCCGCGCCCGTTCCCAGCTCCGGCGTAGTTGACCCCCGTGTACCCGGTCTCCTCGGTGTCGTTCCTGTCAAGATTACAGAAGGCAAATTCACACGTCAGTGCCGGCCACAGTCCACAGATATGAACCACGAGAATAGTAACGAATACTCTGAACACTTGCACAGATGCAAAATGTAAGTGAGTTGTAGACTGCGTTTAAGTGCCGGTGAAGCTGAGATCTACCACCGCTGTCGCGAGCGAATAAGAACTTATTCCTGAGGAACATCATAACATGGCCTCGGAGAGAGCGTGAATGCGTGATGGACCGAACGGCAGAAAAGGCCTCGAGCTCACGACACTCATTTTTGCCCCTGGGCTAGATGTACTTACGCTGCAATGCGGATGCAGTGAGGGGCAGAATGAGAACCCTCGGTACCCTTTTCGGTTGGATCGTTTCCCAAAAGGCCCCATTGCACTAGAATCACGATTATTCAAGTAGCAACTAGCACCTGTTCCTGTTGTTGCAAAGGACACTATTGAGATCTAGAGCGCTAAAAGCGTCTCCGGTCCCAGTACTAGAAGGATGATTGATTCTAACTACCATGTAATGCTCAGCTTCTGGCTGCTTGTTTCTTGCTTTGTTCAGACGGCAGGTGCAGCCTGTTCGCTTGGCTTATCAGCCATCAGTCAACAGTATTTTTCTCTTAGCAGAAATCAACATCAGCCATCAGCCAATCAACGGTATTTTTTTCTCATCACAAATCAGCACAACCAGCCACCAGCCAAGCAAACAGGCTGCAGATTGTCTGTACAGCCCAAGATGACAGCTGATCTGGCCGACTAGCCAGCCATACCCTCGTACCACATAGTTATTTGAACCGGACCGGAAATCGAACAGTCGAGGTGATCGGTTCATTGGTTCATTGGTTCTAACCGGTTGAACCACTGGTTCGAACGGTTCAATTATATATAATATGAATCATGAGACACAAGCTGCAACTTGGTCTGGTGGTTAGTTTGCTTCGGTGGGAAGCAGGGTTGCGGGGTTCGAACCCCACCTCCGCCCTATTTTTGGCCTGATGGCGCGCCCAAAAGCCGCCGGTTTGACCGGATATTCCCCGGTTCGATTGCTTACCGGTTTTTTAGGTGGACCGGACCTGGTTCGATTGCTTACCGGTCTTTTAGGTGGACCGGACCGGCAGGGCCACCGGTTTCCGGTTTTTTCAGATGAACCGTCGGCCTGGTCCGGTTCAAATAACTAATAACTAGGTCGTACCACCGAGACCATACTCTAGTGGCAACGGGCCAACGGCATTGGTCTTTGCCATGACTCCATGAGCACAACAGGGTTGCACTGAACAGGGCCGAGTGGCTAGACAGGTTCACAGAAGGACATCTGTTTATGCGAAAAAAGGCCAGGATCCGGCGACAAAAACCAGCGACCAGTGGCGCGCATGTGGAGACGTAGGCTGACTACGACTGCCTACCAGACCCATGTCCCACGGTACCCGGGGACTCACTTCCCGGTAGCAGAGCAGAGAGCACACACGCTCCTCAGCGTGCGACGGCCTTTTTGTCTACGTTTATTTTAGCACGGGCCACTAGTGTGCAGAGAAAAAGGAAAATAAAGGACGCTATTCTCAACGAGAAACCACTACATATCCATAAACCAGACCAGGCCACCGTTCGTGGCGTCCTAAGGTTTTGCGAACGTTGCTTGGTTGAATTTACAAAATTTAAAAGGACTGAAACAACCAGGGGGTGTTTAGTTTCAGAAAAAAGATAAAAAGTGAAGTGAAAAAATCACATCGAGGGATAGCCATCCGGCTGGTCAATATGCACGCCGTAGCTGTAGACTGAGGATGTTGGTGCTTTGGTCTATCGCCATGTAACTTGCAAACACTAGGTGAAGATGAGAATTTAGCTGACAGATACAAGCTCTCGAGGTTGGCAGCTATTTGTGGTCTGTTGAAGGTGAATGAATTTTGTGATTATTGTACCATCTTTTTGTGGTCTCTGATCCTGTGCTATGTTTAGAACAGCTATGCTATGCCATGTTCTTTCACTATTGCATTACTGAAGACAGAAATTGGAATTGGCAACCAAGTCCTTGATGAATATGATGGTAGCCAGCCTTTTGCTCAGCCACGGCTGTGATGCACTAGTAGGAGCTAGAAAAAGTTAGAAAGGTTGTGCGAGATTCATCCGTGTGTTTGAATTTCTAGTCGTAGTCTGATTTACACTGAGCGCAACTATGATAAATTAGTTCAAATACCCACTGGATCTTGTAGAGGAGACGAAAGTGTTTTTGGAGGCAGACCACGTCGCGCTCTGTTGTGTAGGCAATACATTTGTTGAACCTGCGTTTCTTTTTCTCATTTTACTCGCATAACATTTTATAGAGACTGCAGAGGTTAGAGTTAGCATGTTTAGAATGAATCATCCATGCGATATTCCCCGGCCATGTGCTGCCTAACATAGCTGTGGTTGTGGTCATCACTGTTGCCTACCTGACTAACTCCCTCCCTCACTACTACCGCTACCTTTTCCCTCCCCTTTTCCTACTACCTTTCCAATCGAATCATAATGAAGCATCTGCATCTCGACCGAGCGTGTGTTACAACAAGCGCAAGCATCCGAGCACAACAGGCGTGATAACCGAACAAGTCAACGACAGCATCGACATCGATCTGTGTCTCCGATCGGCGCCGTTGGCGTAGACCATCCCGAGGTAGCCGTATCCGTTGCCGCCGCCGCCGCCGCGCCCGTTCCCAGCTCCGGCGTAGTTGACCCCCGTGTACCCGGTCTCCTCGGTTGTCTACGTTTATTTTAGCCGGCCACTAGTGGCAGAAAAGGAAAATAAAGGACGCTATTCTCAACGGAGAAACACCTACATATCCATAAACCGAGACCAGGCCACCGTTCGTGGCGTCCTAAGGTTTTGCGAACGTTGCTTGGTGAATTTACAAAATTTAAAAGGACTGAAACAACCAGGGGGTGTTTAGTTTCAGAAAAAAGATAAAAAGTGGAAGTGAAAAAACACATCGAACACTGTAGCACTTTTCGTTTGTTTGTAGTAAACATTGTCCTACCATGACCTAACTAGGCTTAAAAGATTCGTCTCGTCGTGTACATCAAAACCATGTAACTAGTTTTTTTATTTACCCACGTTTAGTACTATATGCATAAGGAGAGAGATTTGATGTGATAGGTGAATAGTGAAGTTTGGAGAGAGAATTTTTAAAAGTTTGATGATGTGACCGGGAACTAAACAGGATAAATGGTAGGAATCACCTTAAAGGTGAACAGTA
>OAMR01000103.1:835193-866561 GCA_900205405.1 Echinochloa crus-galli
CTTGTCTTTGAATCTTCTTATGCACTTGTATGTTTAGTTGAAACGGAGGAGTGACTACACCAAATCATCTCTGAGGCTTCCTTGCCGTCTCATCGTACTATCTTTCGTAGTAGATTTGCGATGCAAAAGGCCAATTGTTAGAATATGACATCCTGTACTCGCGGATCAAGACTCAAGAGGAGAATGTCTTCTCCGGTGACCCTGACAGGAATGAATTCTGATGCCAATCGCACCGGTGCATGGAAAGATATTCAATTGTCTCCCGGTACATATGCCCGGCTTGCTAGGACCTACAAGAAAGAAATGGTATTCCTTGGGGTGTTTAGTTTCTGGAAAAAGGTAAAAAGTGAAGTGAAAAGTCACATCGGACACTGTAACACTTTTCATTTGTTTGTGGTAAATATTGTCCTACCATGACCTAACTAGGCTTAAAAGATTCGTCTCGTCGTGTACATCAAAACCATGTAACTAGTTTTTTTATTTACCCACGTTTAGTACTCCATGCATGAGAAGAGAGATTTGATGTGATAGATAAATAGTAAAGTTTGGAGACAGAATTTTTAGAAGTTTGATGATGTGACCGGAAACTAAACAGGACCCATTACCCGCAATTTTGTACGAAACGATGCACATTTGCTCAATCACCGAAGCGGCATGCAGAGTGTACTCCCTTCGTCTATAGAAATCCGTATTTTCCTCCTAAACACGCTTTACCACGAGTCGCCGATGTCTCATGTCTGACAGGAGAGATCAGGAATACCGGGCCTCGGCTGTCGAGACGGCAAGACCGGGAGACCCGAGCCCAGGGATGCATGAATGTCGTGGACTCAAGGGCCTGTTTAGTTCTAAAAAGATAACTCCTAAATTCACTATGTAAAAAGAAGATTCTCCATCACATCAAAATGTTATAACATGTATGAAGTACTAAATATTGATGAAATTAAAAACTAATTGCACAGTTTTGTTATACTCTACGAGACGAATATTTCGAGCCTAATTAATTAATTTTTGAACAATTTTTCGCACATACAAACGAAATGCTACAATAGCACAATGATTACGATGTGACATCATACTCCCAAATTCACCCATCCAATTTCAACATCTAAACACGGCCCAAGTCCAAGGGCTGTCGCGCACTAGCAAGTACAGTAGCAACCTGTGGGGCTTGTAGTTCAGCAGAGACAAGATCGCTTTAGATCGGTGTTTAATTAGTCCAACGCTGGCGGAGCACTACTAGTATTGTACTGTAGTAAACCAACTTGTACATACTACTCCGCTTGTACACCGACTGAACTGGGTTCTAATTAACGTGGTATACAGTATAGAGCACTGGAACTGGATAGTTTAAGCCTCTGCCAGGCCTCATCTATCTTCACTATTGCACCTGCTAGTACCACTAATACCAGTACTCCGGAATCCATTCATGATCAGAGTATGGCCAGGCTAAACTGAAATTTGCAGGCTGGGCACTACACCAGCAGAGACGGACGAAAGCCCGAAAGGAGGAACTTTTTCACTTTTCACCATGCGGGCTGCGCGGAGCGGCAAATTCCGCCGGAAATTGCTCTCGCCTTCGCCTGTTTAGATGCAAATTTGGGTGGGTGAATTTGGGAGGTAGATGTCTCTTCGTAATCATTGCGTCACTGTAGCATTTTCGTTTGTATGTGCGAAAAATTGTCCAAAAATTGATTAATTAGGCTCAAAATATTCATCTCGCAGAGTACAACAAAACTATACAATTAGTTTTTGATTTTATCTACATTTAGTACTCCATGCATGTTATAACATTTTGATGTGATGGAGAATCTTCTTTTTGCATAGTGTATTTAGGAGTTGCTTTTTGGAAACTTTTGGGAACTAAACAAGGCCCTAGAGGCTGTGAACCGCCGACGAGATGGCCGTTGGAAGGCCTTGTTTAGATGTTAGAATTGGAAGGGTGAATTTGGGAGTATGATGTCACTTCGTAATCATTGCGTCATTGTAGCATTTCGTTTGTATTTGTGAAAAATTGTTCAAAAATTGATTAATTAGGCTCAAAATGTTCGTCTCGCAGAGCACAACAAAACTGTGTAATTAGTTTTTGATTTCATCTACATTTAGTACTTCATGTATGTTATGACATTTTGATGTGACGGAAAATCTTCTTTTTGCATATTAAATTTGGGAGTGGAATTTAGGATCTAAACGAGACCGAAGTTAACAAAAGCGGCGGCGTTATTAAAAGACGCACCCAAAGCGTCCCGCGCGGGCCCACGCACCAGTGATTAAGAACCCTCGTGTAGGGTCCACCCGTCTGAGATATTTCCAACAGGGAGAGAAAAGCTAGTACTGACG
Organism: Echinochloa crus-galli; assembly: GCA_900205405.1. Classification (NCBI taxonomy): domain Eukaryota; kingdom Viridiplantae; phylum Streptophyta; class Magnoliopsida; order Poales; family Poaceae; genus Echinochloa; species Echinochloa crus-galli. Next base: position 837,531 of record OAMR01000103.1, read on the forward strand.
CGGCACCAAAAGCGCCTCTGCACCGAAAGATGTGGCGCCGGCGTGGACAAGCTGGACATGCTCGCCGTGCAACGGCCAACGGCTCGCTCGCGCGCGTGAAGAATGTCGCGAACTCAAAAAAGAGATCACCAAGAGAGACGGAGGCCGCGGGGGATGGATGGCTGGTGCGTACGTACCTGGGGTCGCCGAGGACGCCGGCGTTCTGCGTGAGCGTGTCGACGAGCGCCGAGGACTTGGGGTCGGTGCTGGAGGCCTTGTCGTAGATCTCCTCCATCCCTTCGCCGGAGGGCACGAAGAAGGCGCCGTTCACCATCATGTCGCCCTCCGTCCGCCAGTTCCACCCCGTCCACTGCCCCTCCGCCGTGTCCACCCGCTTCGTCACCTGCCCCACACACCACAGAGACGCACACAACTTTTATTACTGTAGTTTTTACACTAGTTTATCCCCGCGCGTGCTCGCAGACTCGCCGTGCACGGACGGGGTGGGAACACTCAGGATACCAAATTCCACCCCAAATTTACTATGCAAAAAGAAGATTCTCCATCACATTAAAATATCATAACATGCATGGAGTACTAAATATAGATGAAATCAAAAACTAATTACATAGTTTTGTTGTGCTCTGCGAGACGATTTTGAGCCTAATTAATCAATTTTTGGACAATTTTTCACAAATACAAACGAAATACTACAGTGGTGCAATAATTACGAAATGACATCATACTCCCAAATTCACCCTTCTAATTCTAACATCTAAACAAGGCCTCACTGGCTGCGGTTTGGTGGGTGCCAGGCTGCCGCACGCGCCTCGGATTGGGCAATTGGGGAAAACATGACGCGAGCTGTTTGTTTCAAAGGCCCTGTTTAGTTCCCACTCACATCACTAAATTTTTAAAAATTCTCTTTCCAAACTTTGCTATCCACCTATCACATCAAGGTGGTGTTTAGATGTTAGAATTAGGAGGTTGAATTTGGGAGTAAGATGTCACTTCGTAATCATTACGCCACTGTAGCATTTCGTTTGTATGTGCAAAAAATTATCCAAAAAAGCACGCCCTATTTATGGGCCTCCCTGTTAGGACTTGGGATTGATTAATTAGGCTCAAAATGTTCGTCTCGCAGAGTACAACAAAACTGTGCAGTTAGTTTTTAATTTCATCTACATTTAGTACTCCATGCATGTTATGATATTTTGATGTAATGGGGAATCTTCTTTTTGCATAGTGTATTTGGGAGTAACTTTTTGGGAACTTTTGGGAACTAAACGGCCCCCAAATCTCTCTCCTCATGCATGGAGTATTAAATGTAGATAAATAAAAAAACTAATTACATAGTTTTGATGTACACGACGAGACGAATCTTTTAAACCTAGTTAGATCATAATAGGACAATGTTTACCACAAACAAACGAAAAGTGCTACTGTGCGCTACAGTATTCGATGTGACATTTTCTCTCCACTTTTCACCCACTTTTGAGGAACTAAACACCCCCAAAAGCATGAGAAGATGCCCCAAAACATTCCCCACAGGCAATGATACCAGTTTTCACATGACCATTGCCATTACAGCAAATCCGAATCGAATAAACCGGTCAAAGACTCTGCAGCTCAAACTGTCAGTTGCAAAACACAAACCAAGGTCCTGTTTAGATCCCAAATTCCACTCCCAAATTTACTATGCAAAAAAAGATTCCTCGTCACATCAAAATGTCATAACATGCATGGAGTACTAAATGTACATGAAATCAAAAACTAATTACACAGTTTTGTTGTGCTCTGCGAGACGAACATTTTGAGCCTAATTAATCAATTTTTAGACAATTTTTCATAAATACAAACGAAATGCTACAGTGGTGCAATAATTACGAAGTGACATCATACTCCCAAATTCACCAACCAATTCTAACATACAAGGCCCAAGCAAGGCCGGGAAGTGTGGGCACACCGTCGCAGGCCAACCAAAACAAGAGCTACCCAAAAGAAAGGCATTGGAAGACACTGGCAGGCAATCCAAGCAAAGGCCAGAAAAGACGTGCCCTCGCGCGCGCGCTGCCCCGTGCTCTGCTCGCCAAGCAAGGAACAGAGAGCAGAGCGCCCAAGACGGCAACGGCCAGAGCTCCGCCGAGCAAGAAAGAACACACTGCACGGCACGACACGGCAAGAGAGAGAGCTGTTGCTGAATGCTGACGGGACGCACCTCCTTGGCGTTCGGGTCGGCGGGCGCGATGTAGCGGTTCCCCTGGCTGTTGATGGTGGGGTTGGCGCTGCCTCCGATGGCGTACATCTCCCACGACGTGTAGTCGTTGTTGACGACGTGGAAGTACCCCCTCCTGCACCTGGGCATCCGCTGCACCAGCCCCGGGCCGAAGCGGTTGAACGCGATGGTCACCTGCATCCCGGAGTCCGGCAGGTAGGCGTCGCTGGCGCCCAGGAGCATCGCCTCGTCGTGGTGCGCGAAGTAGCTGTTGGACACGGTGATGGCCGTGGACCCCATGATGGCGTCCACCAGCCCGTCGGCGCACCGCCACAGCGCGCAGTGGTCGACCCACACGTCCCGGGCGCCGAACAGCGAGATGCCGTCGCCGTCGGACCGCGTCCGCCACCCGTAGTGCGTCGGCGACGACCGCACGTTGGCGTTCCCCGCGGGGACGCAGTCGTGGACGTGCACGTTGTGGATGATCACGTTGGAGACGTACTGCAGCGTGATGCAGGCGCCGCCGGCGCCGACGTGCACGCGCGCGCCGCGCCCGTCGATGGTCTTGTAGCTGTTGACGAGGAGCTCCTCGCTGAGGCGGATGGTCATGTCGGCGGCGAACACGATCCAGAGGGGCCCCTCCTGGATGGCGGCGTGGCGGAGCGTGCCGGGGGTCGGGTTCACGGGGTCGCGGTCGGAGGAGTCGGTCACCACGTAGAGAGGCCCGCCCTTGCCGCCCAGCGCGTTGCGGCCGAACCCGATGCCGCAGTCGGCCAGGCGCTGCCGGTCCTGGCGCCAGTCCGTCCCCGCGCACCGCCAGCAGTCGTCGATGGGGTTGCCCGTCATGCACCCGCCGCCGCCGACGCCGGATTCCTGCATCCGCCGCCGCGACGTAGCCACCTTGCTGCGTGCCCGCGACGTACGACACCACATTACGAATCAAGATTGCGACTTTATCTGCGGCGGCGCCCGAGAGCGGAAAAGGAGTGGATTGGGTGGAATAATGGAGTGTACCTGTGGAAGTCGGCGACGACGGCGGCGGGGTCGGGGACGGAGGAGTTGAGGAGGGGGAGGGCCGAGGCGGTGGAGGCGAGCAGGAGGAGGGGGATGAGGGCAATGCCGGTGGATTTGGTGGGGGCTCCGGCCATGGCTGGTTGGGGGATTAGATGGGCCAGTGCCAAGATGCAGTGGATTTTATAGCAATGCGGCGGAGTGGCAGCGGAGTGAGGGTAGTGGGGGCATGGATTCGGACTTTGGGGTTCAGCTCCTGAGATTTGGAGCTGGGGATTGGGGCGCCAATGGCGATGGGAGAAGTGGCTGTGGGAGCAGTGGTGTGATGTGAATGGGGAAGGGGAGAGCGAGCTGGGGAGCAGAGGAAGGGGAGGGAGAACTGGGGGAAGAGAGAGAAAGGGAGGGAGGGAAGAGAGAGAAAGAGAAGGGGATGAGGTGATTTGGAATCACCTGGGGATGGGGGAGATTGCTTCCTTGCTTGCTAAATGACACGAAGGGAAGGGTTTGAGGATGAAGAGGGTGTGTAGGGAGGAGATACTAGTACCACCAAAAATGGTAGAAATGTGTAATGCGAGTGAGTGAGCAAGATCGCTGCAAGACATTTCTCCTTAGTTTCTCTCGTTTTGCTGGGTGACGCGATCCATTTCTTTGCCGGTAGAATTCTCGTTTCCGATTTCGGCTGTCTTGCAGAGTGGAACGAAGGAAAGTATAATCTTCGAGGGGGCAAAATGATGCAGGATCTCTCTGTAGGTTCGAATCATGCGCGCTGACTCGCATTATGATAAATTGGGCACGATGCCGTTCAGCTTCTTTACTTCAGAGAGGTCGGCAGGAGCAGCCGTGTAACTTTTTTTCATCAAGGATTACAGTAACCACCAGTTACAACCACCGTCCACTGTCCACATGGGTAGTTTGGCGTGATCGATTGACGCTGCTGTCTGCTGTTATCTGCTGTTCAGAGTTCAGACTGTGGGAAATATGCTGACTTTCTCGTGCAAAGGAAACCATTAAAATATAAATGTAACGAAATTAGGTGTGCACGTAGGCATCGCCCGCCCATTAGTGTTACTAGTAAGTTAAGTATGCTTCCGCTGTAATCATCCCACGACCGGGATTACCACGCCCCGCAAGAGATCCCCGTTCCGTGCAAGCACGGATTCCTCAGAAGCTTTCCCCTCTTCTACTCACATCGACGTCATCTTTTATAGTACTTGGCAAAACCACAACCGTACGTAGCATCCGCCGAGGACCAAGAATCGGCGGCGCGTAACCTACAAAACCCTTTGCTTCCGTAGATTCATTCACCAAACCAACACAGAAAGGAGACGTTCATCCAACTGTCCACCGGAACTGGACGGGATAGGCGTTTTGGGGTGCTTTTCTTTGGAGTCTGAACAATGTTTATCCACTTCTGAACTCTTTTTTGTAGTTCTCTTCTGGGACGTGTTCGTCCTAGTAAATCTTTGTATTTTCGGCGCAAAAGGGGTCCGAATTTGCTGGCCTTTGTTTTGGCTTTTGGACGAGTTGGAGCTGCGTCAGAATAGATAATATATGGCCGTGTAGTCATGCATTTCGATGTGGAGCATAACCGTGGCAAGTGATGTCTTGGTGTCCATGACAACGAGGTCATAGTTTGGCCTACAGATGGAATGAAATAGGGAGGTCAAGCAAAAACTAGGGAGGTCAGGAAATATGGAAGGAATCAAATATGAATTGTGCCATCGTCTGTCATGAACAATATTGTATTAGCCATTCTTTTACAGAAAGGAGCTTTCTTTTTTTTGCTTCGTTCGAGCAACCAAGTTCAGCACGCCCATGAAACCTGCAAACTAGCTTCAGCAAATGAAACTGTTGACGCTTCCAATTTTGTGTGCGAACAGAAACACACATTCTTGTCCTTTTCAGTAGGGTTGAACAACAGAGAGCACAAATGGCCTAAACACTTGTGCCAATGGCTGTTTCATGTTTTTCACCTAGTAGCTACGTTTCGATACATAGTAGCTATCGGTGGCCTTTTAAGGTTTAAGTACTCTTCATATTACTATATCTATCTATGTATCTGTAGAAATTACGAACAATTGTGCGGACCGAGGAGATCGATTGACTTTGGCTTTGATCGACTTCGTTCCTTTCTAGGGACGGACTGACAGCAAATCGATCCTAGAAAGTTCCTTTCGTAACGTACCAATCGATCCTTCCGTCCGCACAATTGGTACTCCTAAGACAAGTGGCTTAGCACAATTGGTACTCCTAAGATTAACTTCGCCAAATTAACATCCAAAATATAGACACATTGATTTACTTGCCATTTTCTCTTTTTATTGATTTTCTTTTTCCTTTTACCATTTACTAGCACTTGAAAGGACGACATAACTACCCCTAGGCTTTCTTGGATGAAAACGGATTGGTGCAGTTTCAATCGGACCGAGACGTGCACTGGCTTCAAGTCCTTGCTTGGTGTCCAAAACTATAAATGAGAAAATACATGCATCGCATCAATTTGATTGCTCTCCAACTTGAGATAAGCTTATATAGTTAGGGGCAGCTATGTCCTTTCAAGTGCTAGTAAATGGTAAAAGGAAAAAGAAAATTAATAAAAAGAGAAAATGACAAGTAAATCAATGCGTCCATGTTTTAGATGTCAATTTTGCGAAGTTAATTTTAGGAGAGTCAATTATGCGAAGCCACTTGTTTTGGATGTCAAAAATCTGAATTTCTCAACATGGACAGACACGGACTCGTCGGTGATCTCCTAGATGACGTGCTCCGCCAGATCTTCATCCACCTACCGGCCTGTGCCATCTGCCGCTTTCGCGGCGCGTGCTGGTCGTGGCGTGGGTTCACCTCGGAGCTCGATCTCCTCCACGCCCACGCCCACCGCGCAACGGCGTCATCCTCGCCGCCCGTCCTCTTCTCTTGGTCCATTGCCGAGCAAGCTGCCACCCCCGGTAGCGGCGCTCCCTACCGCCCGCGTCGCCTTGCCTGGCTGCTGGAGCTCCACCGCCGATGCCGAGACGGGATCCTATGCTTTAAGCTCATCCCTTGCCTTGCCTGTGTACGCGCTTGTGAACCCGGTCATCCCTTGACTTTCCGGTCACGGGCATCTTCCACCTCTTGCACTGCCCGAGCCGCGTGACTGGCCGCCGCTATCCACACACGGCTCCTGACGGTGGACAGCGCCTCCACCTCGGCCTGGCGTGAGATCCCAATATTCGTTGGCGTCGGCATCGCAGCACCGCAGACCGCCGCTGACCGCAACTTCTGCACGATCTAGGCGATCGTGTGGGGCAAGCTATGAAAGCAACAATATCAAAATCGCAAAGGAGACATGAGATTTAATGTGGAAAACCTTCCAATACCGAAGGAAAAAACCACGAATGCCAACTAGCAAAACTTCACTATGTCGAGAGTCAGGTTACAACGTCGAGACGACGGCTTACAAGAATATAATGATCAAGGGGAAAACCTAACGGGGACAGGCGCGGCTGGGTCGCACCACAACGGACCACCTGTACCTAACGGGAACGTTGGTTTCAATCCATCCCGTTTGCCGGAGCAACAGAACGGCGACGCAGGATCGTCGAGCATCAAACGGTAACCATGATGTCGGGCAGTGGACGGACGCGAGAAAGGTGGAGGTGTTGTTGCTCAAGGATTGGCTGAAGCAGAGGTTCGACGCTGGTGAGGGCACGCCGCTCCACACGGTCGAGCCGTCGAGTTATCTTGGGAACGTCGGGACTGGACCGAGCGGAGAATATGGTGTTCTGCAACGGTCGGAGGAACATGGTCTACGACGTCTGGCGCGAGTCGCTGTCTAAGTCTAGGCTTCTTGAGCACCGCAGAGGATAGTGATTCACGCTGAGAGCCCCGTGCCACACGATGTGGTCTTTGGAGTAGCACCAACCGACGTGCCCTCTTGACTCATCCGAAAACATCGCAAGAAAACTGAAACAACTAACACTCTCTTCGCAAAGCTTATTTTCTTCGATGCATTGGATGTGTTTTCCTGTTCATCTGGGTATTTTCTTCTTCTTTAGTTTGCCATGGGTTTGGTATATCTTTAAATTTTTGCTTTAGAGGTTATTTCATCGCTTTTAGTGTCTATTTGGATTGCCTAAAATAATAATATTAAAATTTTATTCACTTTCTAACTAATATTTTTTTATTTTTTTAAATCTTGGCTAAAGTTTAGTACCACACAGGTCAGACCCAACATAGACTATCGAGATTGTATGCTTAAGTAAAAATTATAGACCATATTGAAGAGAAAAATTCTAAGTTATTGATGTATCCAACGCTACACTGGCCACTTTAACCTGTGTGGCCACGCCACACAGGCCAGACCCAACACAGACTATTGAAAATGTCATAAAACTAGTTGCATGGTTTTGATGTACACAACGAGACGAATCTTTTGAGCCTAGTTTGATCCTAGTAGGACAATGTTTACCACAAACAAACAAAAAGTGCTACACTGCGCTACAATGTTCGATGTGACATTGTTACTAAACTTTCTCTTCTTTTTTTGAAACTAAACACACCTAGAGAAAAAGTTTGGAACTAAACACAACCCCTGTGAAGGAATCTTTGAGCATAGGCGGAAGTTGAGCCTTGGTCACGCCAGTGTATTAGGTGTGGCCTTAACACTTCTGTTTGGACAGATTAATACTAGATTTTAGGACTTTTTTTAATAATACTTGGATCCAAACATGCCCTTACTTGTCAAATAAGAGTGTCGAGGTTTTTGTTTTGCTATTAATGTCCTGCATGTCGTCAAGCACATTTAAGTGCAAAATCATCGCGTTTTAACTATGGTTTCTACATGTGTGTATCGTTTTGTTTTGTAGAAAATATAAAACGAGAGGCCAAATCGACATCCCTCTCGTTTTGAAACCCAAGGTGCACGAGAATGTTGTGGCGGTATTGTGACGCGATTCAACGGTGAGTCGTGCCGTATAGAATGGTGTGGTCAAAAGTCATTTTCTAAAATTTTAGTTTGGAAGAAGTTATTTTCTAACATTTTAAATTAAGTCGGACTAAAATTAAAAAAATTCCCCACCCCCGCGGTATAAGCTAGTGTTCTGGGTTCGCTATTGCCAAACAGTCCATTTAAATCAGAGCCGTTGATCTTGCTCGAGTGGCAAAACTAGCGGTCCGATCTGGGCACCCACGCTCCAGTTTGAACGTTACGCCGCTCCCCCTTCCGCCCCTGCCTCAAATAGCCGTTGCCTCCCAACTAGCCGTTGCGCCGCCTCTCTTCCGTCTCCAACCCCGCGACCGCCACCCAAAACCTCCCGCATCTCCCGATCTCCCCCACCGCCTTCCCTCTCCTCCGCCGCTCCCTCCCTCTCTCCGACTAGCTCCTCGCTTGCCGTGCCCCCCCTGCCGTGATTGACAGACTGCCGATGGAGGTCGAGGCGCCCGTCCTCGCGCCCCAGCCAGCCGTCTCGCCCCCGGTGGCCTCGCCGGCCAAGAAGGCTCTGGAGGCGGCTCCGACGTCGGCTCTGAAGACCAGGGCCGCGAGGAGGAAGACGCTATGCGACATCACCAACCTGAGCAGGCGCGAGCCGGATGAGTCGGCGTGCCCTGCAGCAGCCGCCGGCGCGGACGGCGTTCAGGGGGCCGCGCAGCTAGTCAAGGCAAGATCGCCAATCCGCCTTCTCGCGGTCTCCTGATAGCAATATATCGGCGTGTGGCTCACGTCGTTCTTGTTTATTTTTTTTCTCTTTTTACTAAAATTTCGTATTCGTTTCAGGAGAACGCGGATCTCGTGAGGCTCATCGCGGAGAGAGAGTAAGTCTCTGCACCCTGCTCCGTCAAATTCTTCTACCAATTGGTCTCCTGTGGTGACTGCTGTCCGCTTGGGGGGTTCTTGGTTGGTCTGACTCAATTCGATTTGGTTGGGCGTCTGTGCAGCGAGATCATACAGTTGAGCGGGACTGAGATTCAGAAGCTGCGGCTCGCGAACTGGGAGCTCGCGCGGGCCAATTCCCAGATGATGGCGGTATGTTCTTCACCTTCTCTCCCCAATTCAAGCAAGTATTCAGTTCTTGGTTGATGTCTTTACAATTATAAGCATCTGTCATGTGGCTTATTTAGTTGTTTATCGTCTTAATTTTGCAGGAGGTTAATCTTGGAAGAAACAGGGTAAGTACACTTTGATAGTGTGAATCTTCAGACACGGTAGATTGTTCGTAACATGTCAGCAAGAATCTGAGCCCAGATTTCTTTTTTCACTCAAGTTGAAAGCTTTGCAACATGAGCTTGCTTGTTCAAGAGCCGCCCTTAAAACGAAAACATCTGAATTGGAGGTGCGTCTGATTTTTTCCTGACAGTTTTTCATCCCCACTTCCTGTCGTTTCTCTTGAATGTAATGCTGACTCACGTGTTCTTTATACAGGATGTAAAGAAGACGATGCAGCGGCGAAACATACATACCAAAAGGACGCAGAACCTGGGGCCTGATAGAGCTGCACAGACCAAGGATGGAGATGTCGTCGACCCAGAGCCCTCTTCTGACGCATCGCGTGCGGCAAGCATCCAGACGTCCGGGAACGCCAGCAGGAAGCGGATGCTGAGATCTCGATGTAATCCCCAATCATCCTCCGTTTTATCCACCTATTATCGACTTCATCTGAATGCCTGACTGATGCCCATGCTTTCCAGCTCTAGGGCCTGTGGCATCGTCCAAACTGGCGCTGCCGAAGGATAAAGAGACCTCGCAGAGACGGTAAGCACCAGGCTCAAACAATAACTAGTACCAAAGTTCTGAGCAAAAAATTTAAAAACTGAGTTTTACTGAGATCAATCCCCTGTCTCTGCAGGAAGTCTATGAAAATGCCGCAGCCAAGCGGCCGCTCAGAGGACTTGTTTGAGATAGAGGATGTTCAGCTCGCCATCGGGAGCTGCAAAATTGATCCGGAGAGTGCTTCTGGCAGTGAGAGGCCCGGGCACCAGTTCTTGCGCAGATCATCTCTCGGAAGGCCTCTCCGGCAAGCCAGGGAACGGGTCACCTCCTACAAGGAGATGCCCTTGCACGTTAAGCTCAGGAGGCCCTAGAGAGTGTCGACCTTTTTAGGTTGTGAGTTGCAACGATTCTTTTGTGCACTTTTGCAGTGCAGATAGTGTGTAGTTCGGTTCCTGATCTGGGGTTGCTGTGTAATTAAGCCATTTTGGCAAGTAATTGATTCTTTAATGATGTGCAAGAGTTAAGATTTATGCGTTGATTCTAACGGCTTGAATTTGTTGGGATCTTGTCGATTATTTCTTAATATATGAAAATGGGTGTGCATAAGGGTGTAAAACTATGCAATCAAACAAATTATACAACTGCATAACATCTTTAAGAGCAACCACAATCTCCATTAAAATTTGTAGTTCTACATTCTTGTTTCGTCTGGGAATACAAAAAAAGAAAATTCAAGCCGAGCCATCACTTTGAATTATATAATTGGCAGATGCAAAGTGTTCTTTCACCAGAGCAAGAGCTTTCCCTCTATGGGATATCTGGTTCTTCACTGACTTGGCCATCTGAGCATAGCTGCATCACACGCCAGACAGTCAGTACACAGGTCGGGGTGCAAAGAGAAGTAAGGACTATTACGAAACTCACGTTTCTTCAAACCCATCTGGTTGGAATACAGGGTCCCATCCAAAATCATTTGGCCCTCTAGCAGGAACGATTTTCCCCTGCATAATCAGAACCAGTCTCAGAACATGACAAGCCAAAAATAAGTACATAAGAAACCATTAAATCATGATGATACAAAGTATTTCTTCCTACTTTAACCAAAGTAACCATGCCAAAAAATGTTGGAAAAAGACTACATAAAAAGCATGCTCTAAAAAGTTGCTGAATTATACATCCAAAGCATAGCTGATTCACTAAGCAGCATTGCAAGAGTTCTACTCATAAATAAATTCAGCCACAGTTGTCTCAGAAGAGAACTCCATGAACTTGAAAAATTACATCTTACCGCAGTTTTTCCAACAAATGTGATTGGTTCCTCTCCTGGTCCAAGGGCAAGAGAAAAGATGCACATAGCAAAGGCTGATTTATCTTCATAAGCTTTCAACAGATTGTTCAGACCTATGATTGCAAAAGTTGCACACATCAAGTTATTTAGTCAAACATAACACAAGAGAAAACAAAAGATATGAGAACCGGTCAGCTCTATAACCTTCGTGCCCAATCTTCTCAAGAAACCACTTTCTGTTCATTCATGTACGCAAGATATCCAAACAAAGAACAAAGATGTTAGTAATGGCATTGAGGGCTGGAAGATTAAGATTTGTCAATTGGCCAAGGATGCTTGGAGATAAGATTGTAGAGTTACAAATTTACAGTGCTAGCGCAGGAAAAAGGACTTACATGTAGGGTCCTGCAACAGAAAAGTGCATGTCAAACTCTGAATCATAAATCTAGAAGCCAATAGAAAGAGCAATGCAAATCAATCACCTGGCAAGCCTTTGAGTGCATTGAAGCACAAGCAGGTGTCCTCAACCAGCACAGGCCCATTCACCTATATGAAGAACAGGATGAAAATTTAACCACTCCAGAAAGTTATTTCATTGGATGTATATCTTGGTATGTAAGCAGTAAGAAACAAGGAAGTACCTTAGATGCAGCCATTCGTGCCTTCTCTTTGGATATGTCCTCTGGCTCCCCTTGCAGTTCAGGCACTGCAACGGATAATAAGCAAAAAAAAAGAAGTTCTGTATTAATGAAGAAAACAATAGAAATACATACAGTAATCTGATGTATGAACACCACCTTTTCTGATGTTAATTTGTAAACTAATTTGAATGTAGTGGTGGTGATGGGGTATGCACACTGTATCGTATGAGTTCCATCACAAATATAACATTTGATTTGATGTTTCTCTATTCCGGATCATTTGGCAGTACACTAGAGATGTAGCCTCAATTCTCAGTGTAGAATGTCAGAATCTCAATTCTCGGCTGCAGGTAGCCCTGATTTTCATTTCCATGCAACAAAATGCATATGATTGTTCTACTGAGATTATGATACCCCCTGCTATTAATCTTAATGGTTGTTATTGCCAATTCTTAATCAGTGGTATGAATCTCAGTTAATCAAAACAGTTGTTGTTGCCAAATCTTAATCAGTGGTATGAATCTCAGTTAATCTTAATAGTTGTTGCTGCCAAATCTTAATCAGTGGTATGAATCTCAGTCAATCTTAATAGTTGTTGCTGCCAAATCTTAATCAGTGGTATGAATCTCAGTTAATCTTAATAGTTGTTGCTGCCAATTCTTAATCAGCGGTATGAATCTCAGAACGTGAAAGAAAAGAATCAACAGGTTGAGTGAAGAATTCAGGTTACCAGTAATCAAACAACACGCAGGTTACAACTTACAAGTATATTTTCAACCAGGAGCGCCAAATGCAGCCCCACCTGACAATATACCAGTAATTTTTTCACAGATTGCTACCTAATTGTTGCATGATTTCCCTCAATTCTATCACACAGTAACTCATCATGGGACTCCCACGAAGCTTTGCTATCAAATTACTGACATCCTGAAGGCATAAGTGGAGTGTGGTCAGAGAAAAGGGCATAGGATGTGCTGAATCTCAGCATTCGGTGCCATCAGCGCTATCAGCTGATCTATCTAACAAGTGCACAAGACCCTGCTCGGCTGCTGTGTTGATGTACCAGTGTATCCCAATTTCTCAATGGGCGGCCACAAGTGCTCAAGACAGCAACCCAGCGATTAGGGGGGTGTTTGGATTGGGGTGACTACAACTAGTCTGACTAATTTTAGTCACTTTGAGGAACTAAATTCCCAAACAGGTAGGACTAAAAGGTGACTAAAATTAGTTTAGTCTCTGGTAGGGAAGACCCAACTAAAAGGTGACTAAAAGGAGAGAGAAGAGAGAGGAAAGAGAGAAAATCTGGAATTGAATGCTCTTTAGATCTCACTTTATCTGGGTATCCAAACAGGGAGGTGACTAAAAATTATTTTTAGCTGACTACGGACTAAAAGTTATCCAAACATCCCAAGGCGACGCCACCCCCTTGGCCCCCTTGTCCACTGAAGACTTGTGGCGCGCACCCGAAACCCTTCCGCTAAAACTCTCTCTGCTAGGATGCTACTCATGCAAGTATGTAGAAGATGGAGCGGTCATCAAGAGAGGGAGGAGGGGCTCACAATCGAGCTTGAGCGACTGGAAGGGGACGGAGGAGCCGAGGATGGCCCGGACCTCCTCCAGCTTCTTGGCGTTGCCCGTGACGAAGGTCACCGCCTTCGGCAGCACCCGCGCCGCCGCCATGGGATGGGGCCCCTTAACCTCTGGTTTCGCCGGAGACGGTGGAGGGGAGCCGCACGGCGGCGCAGCGAAGCGCGCCTTCAATCCAAGTTTGCTTTGCCTAGCTAGCCGGCCACGGAGAGCCTGCCCCTGCGATGCGAAGCTTGACAGCACCCTGCAGTCACTGCATCTGCGTCGTCCGTGGCGATCCTACGGCCCCCCAGCCAGACTCACCTAAACAGGCTTTCCCGCAAAACCGTCAAGCGGCCCATCTCAGCCCACGACATCACGCGACACCTCGTCGCCATGCCTCCAAATTCTCCACCGACGCCAGGGCCGGCCGCCAGCCGCAGTCAGCCCCCGACGAGCAGCCGCTCGACCGCACCAAGGGCAGGTACCTCCGCAAGCGCTGCATGTGGAGCCTAAAAACTGAATGTTCGGTACCCTCGTCTCACTATGTATAGCATTTCTCGATTTCTGCGCATCACATTTAACCGTTCCTCTTATTCAAAAAATTTATGAAAATATAAAAATTATTATGATATATTTAAAATATATACAATAATAAAACATGTCATAACAAAATAAATAATATTTTTATAATTTTTTAATAAGACGAGCGTTTAAATATGAATGAAAAAAAATCAACAAATGCTTATATTATAGGACTGAGGGAGTACCTCAAAACTAAAGCCTCAATGAGCCGACGCTCTGACAAAACTGAATGTTAGAGCCTCGTCAAGGAAACTCCAAGCAGCGTGTTGGGTGTTCTGTAAATTGTGATTGTATAGGAAGCAGTGTGTTGTGTTGTGTTCTGTAAATTGTGATTGTACAAGAAGCAGGAAAAAACTACTCGGTATGGGTCTGATTGGTTGGGTGCACATAGGATAGCCTGGTTTATTCTTATGCATGGCCAGCTCAAGCCAGGCCCCCATAAACCAATAGGTCCGTGATTGGTTCGGCGCATACAAGACTTTTGGCCTGGTGAAGCAAGTGATTGGTTGGCTGTATAACATGGTAGGATAACCTTGTATTCATGGGGTGAATTTACCCCTCATCTCTCTTTCTTTCTCTCATGCCGGTATCTCTCTCCTTCTCGCATCCCCATCCGCCGCCGCCGCATTCATCCCCAGCCGCCGCCGCCGCCACACTCCTCCCCATTGCGCATGGAACTCCAGGAGGCTCGCCGGCGCCACGCCCGCGCGGTGGTCGCCGTGGAGCGCGCCCCGGCGGGGCGGCTCCGGGCGGCGGCGGCCGAGCTGGAGCTGCTGCGACCGCCGTCGCGCTGCACGCCGAGCACCGGAGAGCGTCCAGCGAGCCCTCGCCGCCCATAGCCGCCGGCGCCACGCCCGCGCGGTGGTGGCCGCCGTGGAGCGCGCCGCGGCGGGGCGGCTCCGGGCGGCGGAGGCCGAGCTGGAGCTGCTGCTACCGCCCACCGCGTCGCACGCCGAGCACCGGAGCGCTTCCAGCGAGCCCTCGCTGCCCATGGCCGCCGACGCTCGCCGCGGTGGGGTGGGGTTGCGTGGGGAAGGAGCGGAGCGAGGCGGATTTGGTTGTCTATGGGGTGGCGCTCGTCGCGGTCCGGTGGATGCGGCGCAGAGCAGCAGCAGCGCGGCGGCCGCCACGCCCGCCGCGGCCAACCCTCGCCGGCCCGGCCCTCTCGATTGGTGAGCGCTCGCATCATTATTGTCGCCGCCGCCGGCACCATTGCCCAGCATCATAGCTTCGGCGGTGAGCCCAGCACCATTGCCGCCGCCGCAACCGGATCTGGGGAGGTGGAGCAGGGGGCGCTACTGCCGAGGGGAGCCGGGGGGAGGCGACGCTCGAGCAGGGCGGGGGCCGTCGGGAAGGAGGGTCGACGACGACGGCAGGCACGACGACACCAGGAGCGCGACAGCGAAGGAGCATCGGCGGTGATGAGCGGTGGAGGGGTGAACGGAACCCACGTGCTGGCCTGCCAAAGCCTTGTGCAGGCTGCACAAGCCGGAAACGCAGATGAATTGCGTTTCCCACTATGCAGGCCGTACAGCTAAGGGCCCAAGCAGGCAACCAATCAACCCAATGGTGGCTTATGGGAGCCTGGATAGCCCTTTATGCACCCAACCAATCAGCCTCTATGTAAATTGTGCTACACTGTTACATTGCAACTGGAATGGAAAACACAGTGTATTGTAAAAACTCTTCAAATTGTATTGAATGAAATGTGCTCAAGGTATTTTTGCAACTTCAGAGGCTGCGCAAAATGCTGTTTGTTCTCAGATATCAGGCATCAAGTGTGCTCTGCAAATTGTTTGGAGCAGCCGAGCACGGGCCTGCTCCTTCAGCCTAAAAGCCATGATTTTTCCAGGGAAGTGTCACGGCACGTCTTGCCGCTTTACAGCGAGCAGAAAGAGGGCGCTTCGGCTTCGCCAGTATACTAAAGTAGGGGGCGCACTAGCATCCCTGCGTTCAGCAAACGGCGAGATCAGGAATCTGTGTCGCCGGGAGTAGGACAGTGAAAAACCTGCCTTTAGACTATCTTCAACAACAAACACCCAAATACAAGATCCATTCTACCATATGGGTCATGTACAGTAAAAAGATCGCTAACTCTATATTACGACCAGTCGCGCTCCGCGGTTATTGCGCGACCCCGCGATTCATGGGTTGGCTCAGCGGGCCTCCACCCATCGTGACCTTACCGCACGCGAGGCCGTGTGTTGTGAATTGTGATGGGTCATCAACTTAAATGCATGTCCACTCCTACACGGCTCTGACCGTCTGCACTGCATGACTAGCGTGAGGGAGGAGGTTTTCAATTTTGGGATTGAGTTTTTGATAAATGCAATTCTAGTAAAATTGTGTATTATGTGTGTTTTATTTTTTGACAATACATAAACCACCAAATATATTATGACTATCAATCTACATATATTTTGGAGGGTATTAATCTATATATACGCCACGATCAACCTGTATATTATGACTATCAACCTACATGTGACTATCAATCTACATATGTTTTGGGGGTATCAATCCATATATCTACCGCGATCAACCTGTATATTCTAACTATCAACCTACATGTATAATCAACCTGTAGATTTTGAGTGTCAACCTACATATATTGTGACTATTAATCTATATATTCTGAGTACGAATGCCTGTCTCTTATACACATCTAGATGTGTATAAGAGACAGTATATATATAGATTGATACAGAGATCGGGACACAGTTGCTAATAGCGTTGTACAGAGGTTGATAGTATAAATAAAATTACTTTAAAACCTATGAAAAGTGGATCTTGTTTCGTAGATAAAATCATAAGGAATATAAATGTGAAAACGAATTCGAAAACGAACGCTTGCTGAGAAAGTTATCATCGATCGAAAAAACGGAAGAAAGTAAGTAAACCAAGTGAGCATGCTCCCTACCATGCTACTTCTGAATAGATCGGTCAATATTATTAAAAAAGCCTGCTTCACGTGGGAGGGAATGACCGGATGCATAAAAGAGAGCTCAAAAGGGAAGGGGGAGGGGGGTCGCGCCGTGCGCTCGGCGCGCCACCGGTCGCGCCTTATCCCGCTCCTAAAATCATTAGACTTCAGCTTCTATTTCGTTTCATTTTGAGGCTGAGGCTCTCAATTTTCCAAGAGCAGCAGGAAGAACATGGAGACAGTCTGTACGGGGAAAATGTGTTGTCCAATGCGTGTATGTTTTTTTTTAATTTTTCGAACTGCTAGGAAACTCTCATCATCTCAAGCGCGAGGAGGAGGCCCGTGGGGACGCCGAGGAGCGCCGAGGCGGCGGCGGCCGTGAGGTGGAGCACCGAGGCGGCGGCCGATGTCCCGAGGTGGACTTGGAGCTGCCTGGGCCTGCCCGCAAGGCCGCCGTCCCCCTCGGCCGCAGCCCCGCCGCCCGACGACGGCAACGACCTCAAGGAAGACGACGAGGCCCCGCCGCCCGGGATCCGCCGGAGAGGAGGAAGGCCCGGCCTTCCCTGCTCCTCCGCGTCGCTCGGGAGGCGGCCGTGGCATCGCCGGCCCCGCCTCCGTCCGCGCGCGACTGCCGCTGGCCTGCTCGCCGTCGTCGTCGTCCACGGAGCCGCCTCACCGTCGTCGTCCGCAGGCCCGCCTCGCGCCGCACCTGTCACGGGCCCACCACCACGGTCGCCAGAGCAATGGGCCGCGGTGGGAGAGCGACGCAACTTTGCGTCGCCTGCGAGCTGCGACGCAAAATGCATCCCGCCTTTGGGTCGTCCGTTGAAGGGTGAAATGGAGACCCAAATATACTGTGGCGACGCATTTTTGGGTCTGGGTCGCGGGTTCGGTCATCTGTTGGAGACAGTCTTATCTGCGATACTTTGGGGAGTGAGAGCGATGCTGCTGCTCATGTATTGCATTTGCTATTTCTGTAAGTCTGTTCTTGTCATCATGCCAATGAATTCCCTGTGCTAGAATAATTGCATGAACAGTAATGGATGCAGAACAGAACGAGAGTTAACTACCCTTTGATAGGGTGCAAAAGTTTGGCATGCCACTCGTATGTAACCATATCTTAGATCATTCTGATGACTAACTTCTTTGAGAGACCATTCTGATGACTAATTTGACGAGTTGTGACTTGGGCCACTACTAAGTGATAACTTTTTGTGCAAACCAAACAGCTTGTTGGTTCTCTAATGACATCATTATATTATTACACTTTTGTTCTGCGCATGGCCACTACCACAAAGCTTCCGTTTGCTGGAAAAGGATTCTCAGAGAAACGGTTTGACCAGCTGTGCCAGGAAGACCCAAACGATGTGATCAGCGTGTGCACACTGCGCCCCTTTGTCACGCTAACTACCATACTGCATCATCATCGCCATAGTTGCCAGGTATCAGTATGCCTATGCCCTGCATGCTGCATGTGTGGCCACACACCGACACAAGCAGTACACAAGATCAAGCAGATTATCTAGTCAGATTCCTCCACCGGGAAACAAGGCAAACGCCAGAGAGGTAAGGATCGAGCGTTTCTGTATCATGGATTCATGATAGTTCATTCAGTATGTTCTTGGCTCTGTACCAGAAATCGTCCAAGATCGTTAAAAGTTCCTTCAGAGTAACATTGTCAGGACAAGATTCGATGAAATGTTAATCCACCATCTCAGTTGCGAATTTTTGGAATGAAATCACTGCCTCCTGCCCCGTCCTTTCTTTGATTGCTGTTGCTCTGCCTGTTCCTTCCCTGAAACTTCACTGATATCAGCTGCACGATTTAAAGAATAGGAACCAGAATTAGTGAAACAATAAAAATTCAGTGCTTCATCTTCGGTGATTGTAAATCATGTACAAAACAAGAGCATAATACCATCAGGCCCGCGAGTCATGAGAGCAAAAAAGATGTTATTGAGCTTCTCCATCTTCTTTGCATCCTGAGCTTGATCTGTCTTGAACTTCAAGCACTGCAGGGAATACACTTTGGTCAGCAAAGGAGGGATGCATAATTTCAACTAAACATGCAAAACATGCACTGTGACAGAAAATCCATACTAGCTAGCAGTTTATGGCCTTTCAAACAACTATAAGTTGCACAATTACAGGTCTTGATTTCGATACCCTTAGCTACTTTCTCAGCTTACAATACAAAATACTTGCTTCTGTAATAAACAAGCATGATCTAATACTAATATGACGAGTTCAAGGTTCTGGCTATCATTCAAGAGTAACATACCGTGGCAAATACGAACCAACATACAACACAACCAAAATGATGATGACAATACTAACTGAAGCAATGCATAATGACATTACTAGTCAATTAAAATATGTGTCGGGGCATACAGGACCATGTGCTGGAGAAGAGATAGCTGGAAACACAAAGATAATCTTTTTAAAAAGAAAAGAACAACAAAGCATGTCAGTCCCACGCAAGTTGAGGTAGGCTCTTAAAAGAGAAGTTCAGAAAAATCATTTGCTGATACAAGGTGCTCTACTAGATAAAAAGTACGGAATGAACCAGTATATCGGGACATGTGACAACCATTATTGCCAGTTTAGATACCACAACCAATAAGAGTGCAACATTGCATTTGCTCCTAAAAAGAATGAATTAAGGACATGCCAGAGTGATAGGATGAGACGATAAAAACCATTCTGAAAAAATAACAGACATCCAAATTCATTTGTTTAATAAAAAGATAAATGTATGACAAGGATCGAGTTTTCAGTTTAACAATCTGAAAGTGGTCTTGTTAGTGCTTTAACATCAGAACAATCTATGTGTAATATGAACTATGAATGAAATTGAATAGGTAAGCAATCGTGTTTGGAATATACCCATATATTTCAACAAGTAAACGCCACTAATTGGACTATGAAAAATATGAACGGGATTTTAGGAATTAAGCGCTATACGACGAAAACACAATAGGGAACTTCCAAGCACTAAAACAGAAGGTTCCACATAATGTAATACTAGATGTTTAAAATGCTATCCAATTCCACATAATGTAATACTAAGAATGTTCTAGTTGTAAGACGACCACTCCAATTTGTGTTTGATCCTGCAGACATCTATGCTACACTATTTTCAAGTTCTTGGCATGAAATAATATCTTTACAGCCAACACATCAAGACCATCATAATCACCCATCAAGAGTTCTTCTCTTGCTCATTTTCACTAGGAGCTTGAAACATTTTCTGGGCTCCTATAAAGTTAGTTTCATTGTTTCAAGGCATGCTGAACTGCTAAACCTTGACATTTTGCACTCCTTAAACATGCAGATGTAAACAACCCAAAGATCATAAAAATCCGATTATAGTGAGATATTAAGAGCAGTGACCTGATGTTATCTGGAAGAGTTATTGCAAAGCATGGACCTTACACAGAATATTTTCATATCAATATATTCTATGATCCTATTAAACTTCTTATGTAACAGATCCCCATATAAAATGGTAAAGCATGCAAAAGGAAACAGTGTATAGATAATAATGGATCTTTGAAAAAAGAATTAAAAACATGTGAAACAATGGCTAACAAAAGTTGCAAACAAATGGCATGATATTGCCAATGGCTTGTTATCCTCTAATTCTAATGTAACTCCCAAAATGCAGCACAATATTTTAGTGAACTATTATCGCTAGTCAAGTTTGAATCATAACACGTCAACCACCATAAAATCACTTAATAAACAACGTAACTGGGCATAATACTACGAATGCAATCGGCATATATCCATACTCATTATTACCAGAAGTACATAAACAAAGAAGACACTTATATATGATAAAAAAAGTCATTAAGGCACAATACTGGAGAGAAATACTTGATATTTATAAACAAGAGAAGTAAACAGAGCACCAATAACACCATCTGAGGAACTTTCCTATTCCATATTCTGAGTGTCTTTACATATACGTAGTTGCCATGTCATCAGTGTGATTAATCTTGTTTAATATAGGTAGAAGTAGAATCACTAGTCAATATAAAATCCTAACACATTCCATCATATATTTGGCTACAAGCATCATCAATTTATTGACACTGATATCTGCGCGGACAATAAAATTCTGTTATATTACTCATAGAAAAATAGATGTTAGACAGTAAAGTTCGCTTTTAGCTGGAACACACTGACAGCTTATCCATCACAAAACATCAACACAAGAGATCAAGGCCACAGCAAACTAAAACAACTCATAGTTTGATAATTTATCTCAGCCAGAGATCACAAGGATAAACAAGTAAATATGGAGCAGTAAAACCTTTAAAGATGATGACTCGGTACTTTTATTTCATTGTCAACTTAAAAAGTAAATCTTCTAAATGAAGAAGGTTACTAACAAAATACCTGTCTGATTGAAGAAAACCTTCCTTGCACAATTGTAACAAGCAATCAGGGGCGGAGCTTAGGCCTGGCCAAAGTAGGCCATGGCCAGTTGGCCACCCCTGATTTTCTAAGTTTCTCTAAGGAATCACTTAATTCTATCACTTATTTCCTAAAAGATTACTAATCTGGCCCCCTCTCTGCAACTACATATCCTGTTCAAGCTCTGCCACTGCAAGCAATAATATATTGTAGGACATCTAATGTAGAAAGCCAATGTCCAGGCATGCATTTATGCTAGGAAACCTATGCCTACATAGTTCCAATATTGATATTTGCTTATACTGGAAGCAATCAGCTGCATGACCAAGCATATGTTGACATTTTATTGCAGCCCGATTGTGCAAATATAAACAAGGTAGGCTCCAGAATAGTGAAACAACTTGCGTGGAAATTACATTACTACACAAGGATCTGCATTAGCCTACTAGAGCATGTGTAAAAGCTGCACAGGACACAGTGTCCCCAAATAGAATAAGTACCTTTCAAGTTCGAGCTCAATAAAACAGCACCCTTCAGTATCAACTAACAGAAAACAGTTCATATATAGTCATCCAAAAACTAAAGCTGGAACTAAGAGGAATATAGGCATGTAAATAATAATGACTTCTTTGAAGTAGAAAGGAAAACCACACATACCAGCATTTGCTAACATCACAACTAATTTTGATTAATGCCACACAAGACTAATATTCACTAATGCCACATAATCACTCCGATATTGCTAGCTTTCCTATCCACAAACAGATGCTGACAATGGTACAATACAATTTCAGAACGCAGGATTGTAGGCCACGTACTGCTATATATATATCCAGCTTTCGCATCACATAATCAAAACACCAGATGACCTCATGAAACATAAGATGATTGCTCCAAGGAAAGTCAAATTTGTCAGGGAACATATTATAGAACACTTGATCGGCCCAATTCCACTGCAATTGGCATCTAAAACACACCATCTACCGGTCGTTCTCGTTCATGTCCCGAACCAACAGCACAGAAGCAAATCTTAGTTAAAAAAAAGGGGTCACGCGCGCGCGGTACCTCGCGATCGTCGGTGACCTTAAGCACGAGCTTCCCCTCGCAGTGTCGGTACTTCATCACATAGCGGGTCTGCAGAGACATGCGCACAAGCAGGTTAGATCGGGACACAAGGAACGAAGCGGAAGGGGATTCAGGGGAGAGGGGAGAGGGGAGGGGTCGCGGCTGCGTACGGCGCTGGGGTCGGCGCGGAAGAGCTGGACGGACCGCTCCACGAACTCGTCCCACGAATCCACGTACACCATCGCTGCGGCGGTGAGGGACGGGGGCGGCGACGGCGACGGCGGTGGAGTGGTCGGATCTGAGTGGGGCCCCTACCGGAGAAAGAGGCCGCAGGCCGCAGCGGTTTAAAATGAGTTTGCTTTCTTCTTTTTTGCGGACACGTGAATGGCTCCGAATTTTAGATTGAGGCCTTTGAATCGATTCGAGCAAGTCCTGACTTATAAAGTCCATAAATATACGGTAGGTCATAAAAAAAAGTTATGCAAACTATAGAATCCAATCCATATTATTTTTAGATGGATCTAGTGAATTTTCCGTTCCTCTGAGTCTTTGATGACCGCCTTCCTCTCCCTCTCCTCTACTCGTTTACCTCATCCTCTCCCTCTCTAGCTTACGGGTGTGTTTAGTTCCAAAAAGAAAGGTGAAAGTTTGATGAAAAGTCGCATCGGATAATATAGCCTATTGTAATATTTTTCGTTTGGTTATGATGACCATTATCCTACCATGACCTAACTAGGCTCAAAAGATTCATCTCGTCGTGTACATCAAAACTATGCAATTAGTTTTTTTATTTATCTGCGTTTAGTGTTCCATGCATGCGTCATTTGCTATATTTAATGTTCGATGTGATGACGATGTGATATGGATGTGATGGAAAGTTTGGGGTTTTGATGGAAGTAAACAGGGCCTATGGAGTTCACGAGCCACGTCAGCGTAGACACTCGAGCTTTTGGCGACTGAGCACGTGTGTTCGACGGTATAGCTCCACTAGCAGTCATGGTTGAACTTGGTTTCTTATGAGTTTGATCGAAAAAATCGCTTAGTCTTGTGAAGCCCGGCCACGGAGAACTCTCTCTTATGGATAATTCCCAAGAAATTTTATTCTCTTATCTCGATTCCTCGTATTGACAAATTAAAGGCAGATTAGCACCCCAAATAGAGACGGAAACCTCTTTCTTCTTGTGCTATAGAATGAGCAAAGCAACATCTAATTTATTACTAAAATATTTCTAACTCTCCAAAATTCACTTCACCAAGATATGTGTTCATTGAAAACATCATGCGGCGCCCGCCAACATGTGTGGAGTTTAAGAGGTCGCGGGTCGGCGCGACTGCGCAAGCTGGTGGACAATAGGCAGTGGAGCTTATACAGAACGGCACTGGTGACAGTGAGCACATACATAGCAGGCGATGAGCGGCATGTTGTCGTGTCAAGCGGCACGTGTGGCGAGGCAATGGTGGATGGTGGTAGGGTGGATGAGGCGCACGACCACATCAAACTTGAAGGTCAGCCCCCTCTCTTCTTCTTCCCAACAGTCATGCGAGGCCCAGGCTACGACGGGCGAGGAAGGTGTTGGTCGCCATCACAACAATTGGAAGTGGATCTTGCAACAAAGAATGGGGATAAAAAGGCGAACTCAGCAATGTTGTCGTGCCTTGGATGTTGTGGTGTCTTCCATTTCTTATCTCTCTCTTCATCAAATTTGCTGCCACATTGTATTTTTCTAATATGGCACCCTATTAAAGGCTATAAAAACTGGATGAATGTTGAGACTTCCCTTAGTGGTTATGTGGCTTCAAGGGAGGGTCAGGGTGTGTTTGGTTCAATAGTTGGGACGGGACAAAGTTTCTATATTCGTATGTGTTTGGTTGGAGAGATGACGTAAAACGGAACAGTATCAAGGGGGGATATTGCTCTAAAATGTGTGTTAGATTCATCCCAAAAAAATCTGGCGGACTAGATCGTCCGCAAGAAACATCGTCTCGTCTCTATCTCCACATGCGCTCTATGCACCTTGTTCGACCAATCTTGTAAGTGCCCCTCCGCCTGTTGCTCCAGGACCCCTGTCGAGCTCCTAGAGGAGACAACTATCAAAGCATTTGTGTGGCTGACAGCTGGGGTCCATAAGCGGTGTGAAAATAGGGTCATTCTCATCCCTTACCCATCCTTTGTACCAAACAACAAACTAGAACTACCCCATCCCTTCAATCAAACAACTAGTAGGATCATCTCATCCCTAAAGTGAGGATGACCTCATCCAGTTCCAACTTGACTCCCAACCAAACACACCATAAGGAAATGCACCAATGTTATACCCGTGCCTCACCGCCGCCATGTCATGCACTCTTGGGCACGGAACCACTGCTACGCCTTGTGCGTGCTCACTACCGATGCCGTGTCCCACATATGGCTTGCTTGCTTGCACTTCCCCCGAAGACTAGCAGAGACCTGCTTTCGTGTCACCACAAGATGCTTCACTTGTCGTAGAGTAGATGGCGAGGTTGCAGCTGAGGTTACGAGTCAAGTGCGGGTGGGGGGTTTGTTTCCTGCACGTCGGTAGGCCGTGATGTCTACGTTTATATGTGTGGATGGGCCAAGGAATAAAATTACATGGAAGATGGCTATTGAGGACATCTCTAGCTGGATATATAGGCCCTGTTTAGATCCAGAATTTCTACTCCCAAATTTACTATGCAAAAAGAAGATTCCCATCACATCAAAATGTCATAACATGCATGGAGTACTAAATGTAGATGAAATCAAAAACTAATTACACAGTTTTGTTGTACTCTGCGAGACGAACATTTTGAGCCTAATTAATAAATTTTTGGACAATTTTTCGCACATACAAACGAAATGCTACAGTGGCACAATGATTACGATGTGACATCATACTCCTAAATTCACCCACCCAAATCCAACATCTAAACACGGCCATAATCGATGAAGCCTCGATGTCAGGCTCCAAGTTGTCTATAACATGGACATTGAGTTCGCTTCGGAGTCAGCGGACATCCATTACCGAAATGGCTATATCGCTGTCATGCGACATCCAATTGAGACGTTATTCAATGTGTTGAGAGCTTGCTTTTGGTCCTTGCTAAATCTCCAGGAGCCTTGTGGATCATTCGGTATCGACCAAATAAAGTATTATGTCACTAAATCTAGGCCAAGTTGGGCTCTTTTTGTCCACAAAAAAGGCTAAAAAATCCACATGTTGTCATTGTCATACAATATATTTCTGTCTTGCAATTTTGTTTTCATATTTGTTTTATTGAATTTTCATATGTGTTAGTCTTCTTGCTGGTTTAGTGTATTCGTAGTCATTGTTCAATCGTCTGATCTTTTTGTGTTTTTTTCATTGTCCCATCTCCATCTTCCACAAACAACAAGTTGAGCCACCCCGTTACTCGACTTGCCCCACTAGCCACCTTGTGTGAATTATCGTTGTGCAAGCTCTAGATAAATTGCGACCCGTCGTGTGTTCATCACCTTGCATTGTAAACCCTCTTGCTTTATCTTGCGAAGAGATGGATATCTTAGTGAGAGGCTTTGCTCAGCAGTGATATATGTTGGAGCCGTGATCTGTGTTGGAAAATAATAAAACTTTGACGACACGTTTTGCCTTGTTTGTGCCTTTTAAAAACACTATGTCGTTAAACTAAGCCTAACTTTCACATATGGAATCAAAATATAGCAATTTTTTAAAAAATGGATAGAAATTTTTTGCTTCCATTTCTCCCTGCTTCACCGTTGTTGCCATTCTCGGTTTCGTGAGAAGTGGGATTATTCAAAACTCAAAGTTGTTGCATGTTTTTAGAAAACGGACATGATTTTTCTTTGACTCTTGATCAGAGAAAATATAAAAATTATTTAAAAAATAAAAAAGTTGTAAAAAAACAACGGGCGATGAAACAAAATGGCAACGCTGGCACGATCTACACTTGGTTAGTTGCTGCTAACTGAATTAACCAAACTTGCACAGTTTGTGTATCTCTTTTGCTCACCAAAGCCTACAAGCCACAACATTATATTTGATTTACATATTGGACTATAGTTATCCATTTCTTCAGTTGTGTTGCAAACAGTAGCAAATATGCGTGTTCTTTTTACTTCTTTTTTGATTACTACGAACATTAGCATTAGAGAATATTTTATCTTATGTTATTTTATAAGGGCCCTTAGCAAAGATACTCTTTATTATCTCTAAAATGTAAGAGGTTAAATAAATCTTGACCATTGAATTTTAAGAGATAGAAACCAATTAAGGCCCTGTTTAGATCCACACAGCTAATTTATTAGCCGGTTAGCTGGAATTAGCTGGGTTGGACGAGCTAATTGAATAATTGATATTCAGTTAATAAAATAAGCATTAACTGGGAATTAGCTGGTCCTATTTGGATCCACCACAGCTAAAATTAGGTAGCTAGTAATTAGCTGTTGAATACAAAGCCTAATTATTGATAAAAAACACATGCATGTGGCCATGCAGCCCTGTTCGGCTGGCTGGTGGCTGGTGCTGGTTTTTTGCTGAGAGAAAAACACTGCTGGCTGGATGGTGGCTGGTGCTGATTTTTGCTGAGAGAAAAGCACTGCTGGCTGGTGGCTGATAATCCAAACGAACAGTGGCGCCCCTCCACTTTTATTTCAAAGTGTGTTGGCACATAGCTAGGTGCATGTGTTGATTTGACAATATATTACTTTTTAGAAAGGTAATATATTAATTAATTGATTAAAAAATAAAAAATATGCGAAAAAAGTTGGAGGTGGGCGTGATGGACATGCTGTGCATTGCAGTTGGCTGGTTGTGTGCGTGCGTTGCTGTTGGCCGTCTGGCCATATTTCGATCTGTACTGAGTGTTGCGTGCCTGCGTTGACATTAGCTGTCCATGCATGTGTTGCATATTTGTACACGTGCGTGTTCTTATAATTTTATACCTTGTGTGTTATGTGTCAGTGGTCGTGTTGGTCGGATCTTAATCCATCTATGCGCAGCGTACATGGTCGTGTTAGCTTCTTTTGTACATGGAAGGTGAATGTGTTGGCGTGTGCCTTGTCTGGCCACTAATAGGATGTGCCATGTGTGGTGCCATGTGTGCATATTTTAAGTTCAAGTGGTCGTGTGGTGTTGGATAGAGTACGAGACATTAGATGGGGTGGATTTATAGGTGTATTATTTAAGTGGTGGAAACCAATCATTCATTTCTTAGTCCACTACTATGCATTTTTCACGGGTTTTTTCGTCCATGCATGTTGCCTTCCTTCAAACTCTGGGTGAAAGTTTGCAGCTGACGTTTATTATCCTTGGCCATGTTTAGTTCCCGGTCACATCATCAAACTTCTAAAAATTCTCTCTCTAAACTTCACTATTCACCTATCACATCAAATCTCTCTCCTCATGCATGGAGTACTAAACGTTGATAAATAAAAAAACTAGTTACATGGTTTTGATGTACACGACGAGACGAATCTTTTAAGCCTAGTTAGGTCATGGTAGGACAATGTTTACCACAAACAAACGAAAAGTGCTACAATGTCCGATGTGACTTTTTCACTTCACTTTTTACCTTTTCCAGGAACTAAACACCCCCAAGTTTATTTTCATTGACCCATCCACCATGCCAGTATGCCCCTATCACTCCTCTTAGTCCTCTCACAGGCCATCCAATGGCGCTTGCCACTGGCAATCAACGCCGTTGGCTCATTGCCCTGTTCCATTTGTCACTTGTTAAAGCCGAAACAGGCCAAAAGAGAGCAAAGCGTCGTCCCTTCCCGGCCTCGCCGTCACCGGAGCCTTTCGCCGGAAGCCCGTGCGACGGCAAGGATGGCGGCGGCGCGGCTCTCCCGTCCCCTTCTCCTTCCTCTCCAACCTCGAAACCCTAACCCTAGGTCGTTGTGCCGCCACCGGTCGCCGGAACCACCGTCCGTCCGTTGAACACCCTGGTCAAGCTGCACCACCACCAACACCAACCCTTGGTCGTCGCCGCCGCCACTGGCACCGGCTACCTCGTCGCCGTCGCCGGTGCTCTTCGGCCGCCACCGGATCTCCAACGTCAACGCTGGATCTGCCGCCACTCCCCCTGGTCGTCTTCTGAAGGTCCTTGTTTGGTTTTGGTAATTGAGTGACAACTTAGGTGGACTAATATGTGTTTAAGTGAAATACACAGGTGATTAGTCCACAGGTAATTATGTGATGAAGGAGCTAATTGCATATGAGACATGACATGGAGTCATGTGGCTAAAGTGGAGAAGATCAAGACAAGACTTGGTTTGATGGACCGGTTTCAAGTGTGAAGGGCAAGTCGGAGGCTAAGCGCTGGACCGCGTGGCAGGATGCTTGAGCAATGACTTGGCGCCGATGGACCGATGCAACGGTAGATACCCTTATTTATTGCCTTTGGGCCCGCGGGAGGGAGGGGTACTAGGTGAAAAATACCCACCATGAAGCACTTTTAGCAAATTTAGCACCCCTTTGAGGTGCTAAGAATTTCCATAGTGCTAAAGTTTAGCAGGTCACTTTTAGCACCTTTTAGCACACCTGTTTGGATCCAATCTGCTAAAGTTTAGTAAAAAAGTGTTGTGCTAAACTTTAGCACTATGGAAACAAACATGGTATAAGTGAACGGTGAAGCCAGATAAAGGCCTGT
>OAMR01000103.1:924363-938663 GCA_900205405.1 Echinochloa crus-galli
AAACTTGCCTGATAACCATTGTTGTAGGAGAATTCTGCATAGGGTAAACTCTGTTCCCAATCTTTACCATAGGTAAGGACACATGCTCTCAGCATATCTTCCATTATCTGATTTACTCGTTCTGTCTGGCCATCGGTCTGAGGGTGATACGCGGAGCTAAAATCCAACTTGGTGCCCATAGCTTTATGCAAACTTTTCCAAAATCTCGAGGTGAACTGGGTCCCTCGGTCTGAAACAATTCTACTGGGTACTCCATGCAATTTTACTATGTTCTCCACATAAAGCTTGGCTAATTTTTCTCCACCATAATTGGTCCGTACAGGTAAAAAGTGAGCGACTTTAGTGAGTCGGTCCACTATTACCCATATAGAGTCATGTCCCTTCTGTGTTCTGGGTAGTCCTACCACAAAGTCCATTCCTATCTCATCCCATTTCCAAACTGGGATAGGCAGGGGTTGTAATAATCCTGCCGGCTTCTGGTGTTCTGCTTTAACCCTTTGGCAGGTATCACACTGAGCGACAAACTGGGCTATATCAGCTTTCATTCCTTTCCACCAGTAGTTCTGCTTTAAATCCAAATACATTTTGGTGGATCCCGGGTGAATGGAATATGGCGAGTTGTGAGCCTCGTCCATGATTATCTGTCTAAAGTTTCCTTCCTTAGGCACACAAATCCTATCTTTATACCACAGTGTTCCTTTACTGTCGACTCTAAAGTCCGGTGCCTTATTTTCTCCGGTATGCTTGCAGATCTGTACTAAATCCTTGTCTGTTCCTTGGGCATTTCTGATCCGATCCTCCAGAGTGGGCTGGATTGTCAGTCGGTGGCTATTATTCTGGGGAACAATGTGCACATTTAACCGTGCCATTTCTTCTTGCAGGTGGGCACTCTTGGGTCTGTAAGATTTTCGGCTCAGGGCATCTGCCACTACATTGGCCTTGCCAGGGTGGTAATGAATTTCCACATTATAATCCTTAACCAATTCTAACCATCTTCTCTGTCTGAGATTCAGATCTGGTTGGGTGAAAATATACTTTAAGCTCTTATGATCCGTGTATATTTCACACTTGTTCCCAATTAGGTAGTGTCTCCAGATCTTGAGTGCGTGCACTACGGCTGCAAATTCTAAATCATGCGTTGGATAATTCTGCTCATGAGGTCTAAGCTGTCGGGAGGCATAAGCCACAACCTTTCCATCTTGCATGAGGACACACCCTAGTCCTTGGCGGGACGCGTCGCAATAGACGACGAAATCCCTGTGGATATCTGGTAGGGTTAAAACTGGGGCAGCGGTCAACTTTTTCTTTAGCTCTTGAAAACTCTTTTCGCATGACTCGGTCCAAGCAAATTTCTTTTCTTTCTTGAGCAGTTCTGTCATGGGTCTAGCTATTTTGGAGAATCCTTCAATAAATCTCCGGTAATACCCAGCTAAACCCAGAAAACTTCTGATCTCACCCACATTGGTTGGTTGTTGCCAGTTTGAGACTGCTTCTACCTTCTCGGGGTCTACTGCTACCCCTTCTGCGGTCAAAATGTGACCAAGGAAAGCTACTTTTTCCAGCCAAAATTCACACTTGCTGAATTTGGCGTAGAGTTGGTGTGCTCTCAACTTTTCCAACACTACCCGCAAGTGCTGTTCATGTTCTTCGGCGCTCTTGGAGTAGATGAGTATATCATCGATGAAGACTACGACAAACTTATCTAACTCCTCCATAAATACTTTGTTCATAAGGTTCATAAAGTAGGCCGGTGCATTGGTGAGTCCAAAGGGCATCACTGTGAACTCATATTGCCCATATCGGGTGACAAATGCGGTCTTTGAAGTGTCACTCCCCTTAATCTTCAGCTGGTGATACCCGGTCCTTAAATCAATCTTGGAAAAGTATCTGGCCCCTTTCAGCTGATCAAAGAGGTCATCAATTCTGGGGAGTGGGTACTTATTCTTGATAGTGACATCATTTAGTGCACGATAGTCGATGCACAATCTCATACTCCCATCTTTCTTCCTCACAAAGAGCACTGGGGCTCCCCAAGGGGATGTGCTGGGTCTGATAAAGCCCATCTGCTGCAACTCTTCTAGTTGTTTCTTTAACTCTGCTAACTCTGAGGCTGCCATCCTATAGGGTCTCTTGGCTATAGGAGAGGTTCCAGGGACTAGTTCAATAGCAAACTCTATGTCCCTATCTGGTGGCATTCCGGGTAGAACTTCAGGAAAAACATCGGGGTATTCTCTGATTACCGGGACTTCTTCTATGGTTTTTGTTTCCATACTAAAGATCATAGGATCTGGTCCACTTCCTTTGGTGTGACAGGCTACTTGTATTCCATCTGGGTTGGTTAGGTGTACTACCTTGTCAGCACAGCCTATGAGACCCTTGTGTTTGCCTAACCAATCCATTCCAAGGATCACATCTATTCCTTTGGATTCTAGTACCACTAGGTCTGCTAGAAACTCTACCCCACTTAAAAGGATCCGTACCCGTGAACAACCTAATTGGCACCTAATATCACCTCCAGGTGTTCGGGTTAGTAGGGGTGTCTTTAGTAGTACTGTAGGTATTTTGTGCTGTTCCACAAAACTTGATGATATAAAAGAATGCGATGCCCCAGAATCAAATAGTATTGTTGCCAAAACTGAACTGACTAGGTACTCACCGAGTACTACTCCTTGTGCTCCTTGAGCTTCCTGCGCGTCGATGTGGTTGACGCGGGCTCGTCCATATGACTGCTGGGCGGTGTTGTTGTTGTTGCTGCCGGTGTTGGTGCTGCGGACTGGTACACGGTTGGCTCCAGACACTGGTGGCTTGGGTCCATTCACCGAGTTGGAGTGGATTGATATTGCAGGTTTGCTCCTAGGGTACGGGCAATCAGCGATGTAGTGCCCGGTCTCACGGCAGTTGAAGCAGGCTCTTGCATTGCTGTTGCTGGCTGTGGCCTGACTGACCTTGCTCTGAGGTGGCTTCGAGGTGGTCTGACTCTTGAACTGGCTGTTGGGAGCCTGGGAGCTTGTGGCTTGAAACTGGGTCCTATACTGCACGGGAGCCTGGGGTCTAGGTGCAGCATAACCGGAGCTCCTGGGTTTCTGCGAGCGATCCAGCTGACGGTTCTTGCTTTCCAAGAACTTGCGCTTATTCTCTTGTCTAGCCTCCATTCTGGCCTTTTCTGTGACAATGGCCTTGTTCATCAGTGTATTGAAGTCGGGGAAACTGTGGGTGACTATCAGGGCTCGAAGATCTGGGTGTAGACCTCTAATGAAGGCATCCTGCCTCTTTGCATCTGTCTTCGCTTCATCTGGTGCATAACGGGCTAGTTCAGTGAACTCGTGGGTGTACTCTTCCACGGTCTTGTTCCCTTGCTTCAGTGCACGGAACTCATCTGCCTTGCGCCTCATGGTGGCGTCGGGGATGTGGTAGCGACGGAACTCTTCTTCAAACTCTTTCCAAGTGATTGCAGACTCGTCTGGGGAAGCTGCACAGTAAGCATCCCACCAAGCTAAAGCAGTTCCGGTGAGTTGATGGGTAGTCAGGAGGACTTTGTCACGGTCTCCGCATCCAAACGGTTCCAGTTTCCTCTTGATAGTTCTCAGCCAGTCATCTGCTTCCAAGGGGTTGCTGGACCCTCCAAAGGTGGGTGGCCTGGTTCTCAGAAAATTGGTCAACTTGTCACCCGCATTGGGTCTACGGGCTGTCTCCTGACGGCGGCTGGCATTCCACACATTCTGCATGAACAAGGTGTGGTGGTACAAAGCTTGTGCCAGGTTGAATTCTGGTGGGAGTGGGGGCATAACAAAAGATCCCTCATTCTGACTTCCGGGATGGCCTGCTTCTGGTCCGCCTCTTACAGGCGCTTGTCTTTCAGGTTGGTTCTCTCCCATAGGATCCTGCTGATCCACTTCCTGGTTCTCAGGATTCTCTCTTCTTCCTTCCGGTTGGTCTCCCCCAGCGGGAGGGGCGCGTCTCTGAGAGGCGCTAGCACGAGTGTTCACCATCTGCAGTTCGAGCAAGACCTTCGTGAGATTGGGTTAAAATGATGTTTAAGTTGATTAGTTCGCATTTTTAAAACAAGGCAGAACAGCACACGGCTAACAAACAAACACACAAGGTTCCATTCCAACAACTGAGGGTTACAACACTTGGGGAGGGGTTACAACAAGGTTCGCACTACAGGGCGGGGCATAGAACAAGGTAGGGAA
Source organism: Echinochloa crus-galli (assembly GCA_900205405.1). Taxonomy (NCBI): domain Eukaryota; kingdom Viridiplantae; phylum Streptophyta; class Magnoliopsida; order Poales; family Poaceae; genus Echinochloa; species Echinochloa crus-galli. The sequence continues at coordinate 928,557 of OAMR01000103.1, forward strand.
AACTACTGCTAGGGATACAAGGGTTCTCCGGACCAAGCTGGCTTCATTCCCATTCGAGCGCTTGACTCTGGGCTTACTCGCGGGGCGAGCTTTCTTCTGGCGGTGCAAGTCGAGCCTGCTCAGCCTCGGTCAAAGTTCCATTCTCTCGAGGCGGCTCAGACGGTCCATCTTCAGTGGGCGGTGATCCTGCCGGAGTCCCTGGCAGTATGGGATGGTTCCCCACAATCTCTCCCCATGCCATGATCGGTGTCCCAAGTAGGACATGGGGTTCTCCAATTGCCGGGACAGGTGTTCCACTTCTGGTCCAATCCTGGATACGCAGGTCCCGAGCCTGCCGGAGGCTTTCTTGGGCGACTGCCTCATTGCTGATGGCAGTAGCAGCTCTTGCTTCTGCTTGGGCCACTTGGACTTGGTGCATGCGGACCGAGAATTCTGCTTGTTCGGCCCGGGCGGTCTGTTCTCTCAGGCGTTCCGCTTGCTCGTCAAAGAGTTGGTCCAAGGAATTGAGGTAGGTGACCACTTGGTACAAAAGGGGTTCCTCTTGACGGCGCTGCTCCAAGTTCCTTATGCGGGCTCGCCAGACTGCACTTCTGACGACTGGCGGAAAGTACCTCATTGGGGTGGGGACCAGGTGTCTTTCAAAGATTCAGCACATAAAGTGGAGGGCTTTCCTGAGAGCCAAGGGGTAGGTGTCCTGGTGCCTGAATCCTGTGGCGGTCGTACGCCATGCTTCGATGGGGTGGAGGTCACTCTTGGCGACAACAATGACCACTCTGCAGCGCTGGGTCCCATGGTGCTCATACTCCCGGCTGTAGTACCTCGGGCGTTCAGGCACGCCAAGGCGCTCCAGCGCGGGGATCAACAGGCTAGCAAAGCCCGGAGTGATTGGGCAAACTCCCTGGGTCCACCCTTCTTCAGCCATCTGAAACCAGGGGCAACAAAGGTTGAGCAGAGTCGGGATAAAAGATGGTCTTTATTATATGAACAAAGATGGTACAAGGTCAGGGATACAACGAAGCTAAGATGATAGATCTAACTGGATACAACAGTCTCGACTCAGGGTACAACAGTCTCGACTCAGGGTGATACAAGTCTAGGGGTGCTAACACTAGCCTAGGTGCTTCAACACTAGTCTAGGGGACGTAGCTAAGCACAAGGCGGCGCTTCTTCAGGGGGAGCTGAGATTCTGGCATTTCTTCTTCGGTCTGAGTGCCTGCGTCCACATGGGTCATTTCTGGTTCATCTTCCAACAACCCTCTTTCTCTCCTGTACGCTTCCAGATTATCCATATATTCATAGTAGGCCTGGCATCTTACCTGGTGAGTGGCTAGGGAACTGACAGCCTGTGTGGCCGTCGCCTTCTGTACCTCCAGTTCTTCCTTCGCTTCTCCTAGCTCTCTCTTTACCTCTTCTAGCTCCTTTTCTGCCTTCTCGGCTCTGCGGATCTGGTGCCTCAGCTGTCCCGATGTCTCCCGGTACAGCCTGTCTAAGCCAGTGAGGTAAATGGACAAGTGGGACACAGTGTCCTCCATATCTTCATCTCTTCCAAGGCTTCTCATCTGGGTGATCCATTCGCGTCCTCCACTTTCCAGGGGTGGGGTAAATCCTAGTGCTGTTCCCACGAGGTACTGCCTGTAGAGCTCGCGGAGGCACATCAAGGCTCTTCTTGCGGCTTTGCGGTAGGCGTTGGGGCGGTCGTAGCCGGTGGCGTGAACAAACCAAGGTGCCACTTCTTTGTAAAGTGAGCTCTTCCCCACAAAGATGAACATCCGGCACCGACGGGTACCATTGGTGGTGCACTCCCGGTAAAAGTACTCGGGGGTCTCTGTGACTCCAACGTGCTCCAGGCTGAGCAGCAGCAACTTGGGGAGGCCAGGTTCTGCGGGGCAGACTCCTTCGCCCCAACCCTCGTCAGCCGACTGGGCCATCTGGAACAAGTCAAAAAGCCGTCGGTGAGTACTTGTGTGGGGGAAAGGATTAGGCAAGAACAAACTGGTGAGAGAAGACTAGGTAGGGTCAAGATCCTAGGGGTACGTCCTACGGCCAACCTATCGGCTCTGATACCACCTGAAGCGTCCCCTCGAAAGAGAGAACTTAATGTGATACAAATACCAGTCCCGGGATGCTGGTTCACATTATTACAACAGATAGTTCAGTAAAGTTACAACATTACGGGTGACGGTGGCATTGCAGGGCCACGATAAACAGAACTAGAGCTAAGCTCCAGATAAAAAGGTTGAAAACATAGAGGTCTTCATCAGAGTGGCAACGCATGCGGCTTCCAGCGGGTGACCCTAACACACAGGCAAAGGTTGGGTGCAGAACGAACCCTCCTACTCGACGTCCTCAGGAACAAAGTCTGGATCCACTTCTGTAACAAATTAAGCAAGGGTGAGTACTTACGTACTCAGCAAGCACAAACACATCCACGGAAGGTATATAACAGAGTATGCAAGTGTATAATCAAGGACAGGTTTATGGTTTATTTTGCAGCAAAGCTAGTTTTACACATGCAAGGTTTGTTTTATAAAGGGTTTTCTCAACGGTTTTAGTAGTACTTTGTACAACTGATTGTCTTTTCTCAACACCAACTGCTGCTACCAGACTCCCCGTCTGTCGTAGCCTGAAACAAAATCCAACATTTCCACCAAAACAGGGGACTAGTGAAGTGACCAAGCCATAACTCGCCCAATGCCGTGGACACGGCTATCCGGATAGGTTTTAACTCTGCAGAGGTGTACACAACCACAAGAAGGCTACCACAACATGATCACCTTAGTGTCAGTGCAGCTCCTATCAAAGCCATTACCCACCATAGCTAAACTGTCAAGTTATCACAGACGCGACCAGGGGGTCAGCAACCTACCAACGAGGTTCTACCCAGGGGCATAACTCACATAGATCGTATCCCCGGCTCCATAGCCCACTGTTGCTCACCAGCACACCACATAACCAACAGCTTAACTAGTGGGATTTATGCTAGGCCGTTGCCACATACAACGGTCGAGTGGTGGTACGATAAAAAGGGTTAGGCAAGATGTCATATCAACATCATCCCAAAACTGTGCCAGGATAGACATCTCCCATCATGCTCAACCACAGAGGTACGAGCTCACCTCGGTATTTCACACAAGAAGTACCGTCTGTCTCATCCCACACGGATATTCATTTTATTCACCAAAATTCATTTCTTTCATTTTAAAGCACGCACACGGTTGCTTTTGTAAATACCAAATGTTGTCGTGGCCCTGCAATGCAACGGCCACCCGGAATGTTTTTTCTTTACTGAACTATCTGTTGTAATAATGTGAACCAGCATCCTGGGACTGGTATTTGTATCACATTAAGTTCTCTCTTTCGAGGGGACGCTTCAGACACATGCGTTTAATAGAAATTAAAATTATATAACAGATAATTGGTCGGAGACTATTAGTTATAAACTCGACTATTCCACGTAAGCACGTGTTTTTTTCTCACGGACTATTTTTAATGATTTGTGAATATGTGGGTCCTCGAAAGATTTGGATCTTTATAGTATAAATTATGCCGTAGCATGGTTATAGATAAATAGATGGTCAATTGTTGAAAATATAAGGATATGTTTGGAATTTTGAACCAAAAGGACACACTTTAGGGTCCGTTCGGTTAGTTAGGATTGGACCTAGGAACCATTCCACCTTATCAAAACTATACAAATTAATGAACCATTTTAAGCGGGAACCAATCCAGGGACTTATTCTAGAGTAATCGAACAAGCCCTTATTAAGTTCCAAGACTCTAATGTGCATTTTAAAAGTTTAAAGATCTAAATGATATCTTGAGACAAAATTTAAAAACAGTTAATGCCATGTGTGATTTGTTTCTCGTCTCTTAAACGTCACGCTTGGGGTTAACTCCAGCCTTAGAGCATCTCCAAGAGATCTTGTATATCCGGTTGGCTAGTTAAAAAAAGAGAGAGAAAAACTGTATCCAACATAGTACTAGCCAACTGGATAGCTATCTTTACACACTAGCTATCTCATCCCTTTCGCTAGGTATCTTTGCCTAGCTGGACGGGCTCTTCATCCACGCGACCAGATTTAAAAAGTATATTGGTTTATTCCTGCTTTTGAGAAGCTTTTTAAATTTTACCTAGCCTCTTAATTTTTAAATTTAGCTATAGTTATTGCTATTCTTTTGAAGATGTTCTTAAGAGTTCATTTGTCGAGATGCAACTCTTGCTTCTTCACAGCCATGACATGCTGAACATTGATCCGCGTCCACAAAATTTGCCATCATAGAGTGAAATCTCATTATCGAACCCACCGGTTGAGGCACTGATGTTTGTTTGGCTTGTGCATTTACCTCTATAAATAGTCTCAATGCTGTCACTTAGAAAAGCAAATTTGCATGTTCGACATTCTCCCTGAAACCGCCGCCCTACCCGAAGAGATTCAAATCCAGCCCACGAAACAACAATTTGTCGGCTAGTCCTAGTGGAGATTTCATTTTTGTGTTTCCAAGAATGTCACACAAGTAAGGAGACAATAAATTTATAGATAAAATGGTTCATACAGTGCAAAGTTTCATTTTGATGTTTCCTAGGCGATGCATGCAAGACACAGACTTGTTGGAAACCGTGTATACAGAGTTTCATCTAGATGAAACCCATTTCATCTCTCTCTTCATTAACTCCTTGCCACATCATCTAAAATGCTGAGTTGACATCCTATTTAATGTGCATGAAACCTCATAAAACGCACTGAGAAGTCATGCGGGCCCCGCGCCGAGCCACCGAGACCGAGTCGACCGAGGCGACGCCGCTTCACCTGGGCCGGCACGACCCGCTTCAGCGGAGGCACCGACGTCCCCGTCGGCGTCGTGACTCGTGTCATCAGGACGCCACCGGCCCACGGCGAGTCGTCTGGGGAGTCGCGATGCTGAGGGTAGCGTAGCGTCGTCTCGGCCGCCTTTGCTCCTTCCACGCCGGCGGGTGCTGTCTGCATCGCCGCGGCGGCATCGATCGGACCAACCCCACCCACGCGCAGGTACGGAGTGTGACCTCCCTCTCTCGATTTGATTGCTCAAACATTCGAACCAACACGCATTGAGGAATCGAAAATACCAGCTCGAGTAAATACTGCTAAACTCGAATATACCAGAGATTTATACAAACACTGAACGTCTGAACCACAGGTTCATCCGTAGGAAGTCTCAGCACCTAGCATAAACTTATTACATGGAGCTGCTACTAGCACTACCATTACACGGGCTGCCTATTTTACACTACTGGGGAGCCCTACTTTTATTGAAATACTACAGGTAGGCATTTTGGAAAACCTCTTTGAAGGCGATATTTTGCATCATTGCATTCTTCGTCAGGATCAGGATCTTCACCATCTTTGTTTGTGGCTCTGCAGAAACCAATCTTAGCAGCATCACTTACAGTATAAAAACAAAGTAGTAAAGTACTACCACCACTAAAGTTGCAGATAAGAATGTCAACACCACTGGGTACCCCAGCTTTTATTGAAACTTTACTTACAGGCATTTTGGAAGATCTCCTTGTAAACAATATTTTTCGCCATCCCTTTGCCTGGGCACTCTTCATCAGTGATGAGGATCTTCAGCCCATCCCTGCTTGTGACTCTGGAGATTGCCACATAGAGCTGCCCATGGGTGAAAACCTGCCTCGGCAAATAGAGGCCGACCTTTTTCAAAGATTGCCCTTGGCTTTTGTTTATCGTCATTGCGAAGCACACAGACAAAGGGAACTGCTTTCTTATCAGCACGAATGGCCACTTGGGCTCTGACTGTGACATGATGATCCGAGGGATGCATACCTTGTCTCCTTTGCAGGTTCCAGTTATGATCTGTGCTTCGATGACATTTTCCCCGAGTCGCGTAATTATCATTCTAGTACCGTTGCACAGCCCCACGTTTTGGTTGATGTTACGATGAAGCATCACTGGCATGCCAACTTTCAGCTTGAGCTGGTGGTTTGGAAGTCCTGGGTGCTTCAAGGTGTTGAGGAACTCTATTGGATATTGACGCTCCATTTCATGGTTATAAGACATCGATTTGGACATACTGTCACTGCTCAGATAACTTACTGTATCACCCTGAATTTGGTCCATAATATACTCATTGATTTCCTCGACATTCTCATTTGTCGTGCACAATATTGTTCTTTCTTCAATGAACTGCTGTTCGAAGCAATTGTTGTGTAGACCCGGGTAGGTGCTTTCAACGATTTTTGCTTTCAGATCATCTCCTTTTTGTAGCAACAAGTCATCCGGGATAGTAACCCATTCCTCATCTAATGAAACTGTGCCTCCATTGCCAATTTGTAATATCCACTCTTCAAATTCTGCAGTCTTCTGCTGCTGTGCTCGATTAGTAGGAACACAATTTAGCCGCATATTTTTTGTCAATTCGAATATCTCAAAATGCTGCCACAGATATGAGGATTTAATCGACGCATTTATGATGTGCTCCCTTTTCCCTTCAGGCACTACAGGCAGGATCTGCCTGAAGTCCCCTCCTAGAACAACTGTCATTCCACCGAAGGGCTTTTCAAGACTATTCTCATTTGTGAACCTCAACACATCTCTTAAGCTCTTGTCAAGTGCCTCGAAGCAACTTCTGTTTGCCATTGGAGTTTCATCCCACACTATTAGTGACGTCTTTATTAGTAGATCTGCCACATGTGAACCCTGTTTGATGTAGCATGTCGATGCATCTGTTAGGTTCAATGGAATATTAAATGCTGAGTGTGCTGTTCTGCCTTTTTGAAGCAGAAGCGCGGCGATGCCACTGGATGCAACTTCCAGTACTATCTTTCCCTTTGATCGTAGCCTTGTTGTGACTGCTTTCCAAAGGTATGTCTTGCCTGTCCCACCACAGCCATCCACAAATATTAACTTCCCTAGTGATTGGTTTGCTGATTCAATTATTGCATCGAAGGCCCTTTTCTGATCTAAGTTTAGACTGTTTAGTATTTGGAGGTGCTCATCCTTCAACTTGTCTCTATCACAGTTCATTTCGCTATTTATGAGTCTGTTTTCACTACTGCTTAACTTGCCCATATCTGGTAGCTCTATTCCAGCGTAGTCTTTTAGAGATTTTCCAGCTTGTACCATTAGCTTCTCAATTTTCATTAAAGTGCATTTTCTTATGCAGCAAAGTGTGACGCGGCGGATTGAATTCTTTGTTTGCTGTATGTCTTTGGAGAGAGTTTTCCAGTTTGATTCCCAGAACCTCTTTGGGTCAGTAATCTCACAGTTGCATAGAATGATTGTAAATAATTGCCTTAGTTGCATCCCAGACGCCCAGTTGAATGCTTCCTTGATGCACTCAGTCCACTCCTTGTCATCATTTAGAAATCCTAGCGCATGACATGCTGACTTGTATGAAGAGTGCACGACTCTATTGACGGTCCTGATGTCTTCAAATGATGTGCAACCCTTTACAGTGTTGAGAAGCATTCTGAGATAATACCTTTCTCCATTTGCAGGGTGGGCATTACAGATCCTGCCAATTTTCTTGCCACCTTGCCGTCTTGCCCACGCTTTTCTTTGGCATTCCATGTCCATTTGGTCGGGAACTCTGAGTATGTTAATTCTCTGGCATCCTCATGCTTTTTGTTTGTCTCCATCCACTCTGTAAACATGGTAACCCCTGACCCTGGTAGTTGTATTATTTCTTCTAGGTTTGTCGAGTCAGGAAAGATCACTTCTTGTTCATTCTCAACATGGAACCGTAGCCTCTGAACAGATGGCTCTCTATAGTTGAGGTTAAACCTGAATATTCTCCAACAAGCTTCAAATGCTGTTATGTATCTGCACCCTAGGTACATTTTAATCTCATCATCTGTCTTTGACAGATTCGCCTCTCCAATCACAGCTGTTACTTGGTCTTCTCTTTTGTGAACATCTTTGTATAGGTATTTGATTGATCTGGACCGGGTGAACCACTCCACATTAATATGTGCTTGGAACTTGACCAAGAGAGCTTTATTATATGGCACGGCAAATCCATTGTTCATCTTGACTCCTCCTATTTCTATAATCTGGCCTTCATCTCGTCTTCTGTATATTGGGAAGTCATTTTCATCAATGATAGTCTCATCACATAGTCTTTTTGGGAACTGATAACTGCATTTTTTGTTCACCAAGCATGGTGACTTTGGATTTGCTTCTCCACATGGTCCATGCATCATAAATTTCTTGACGGCTTCAAATGTTTCTGGATCCTTGTCCTTCTCCGGGATCTCAGCACATATTATTTCATCTATTTGTGAGGGGTTGAGGCACTTCTCTCCTTTTTCAAGGAATATTAGAATATGGGCATGTGGGAGTCCCTTCTTTTGGAATTCTATTGTGTATAGAACTGCATTTTTGTTTAGAGTATGTCAGCAAATGAACATCTATAAAAAGCATAGACATCTATTACTTATTGGTGAGTTTATCCATAGTCCATACTTATCTATTCCTTCCATCCCATAATATAGTTACTTTTAGGTTTGTCCAAAGTAAAACATTATCATCTCTGACCAACAATATCTCTAAACAATTATTTCAAATGTAAGAAGTTACATATTATAATAGTTAGTTTCACTATGAATCTACTAATATGATTTTTACGTTGTCAATCTTTAAGATTCCTTTTGCTATTATAGTAAAAGTTAAAAATGTTTGACTTAGGATGGACCTTAAAGTAGCTATATAATAGGACAGAGAGAGTATTAGTTATTGGTGAGTTTGTCCACACTTACTTGCTTTGGTCTTTCCAAAATGCTGCCTTTGTTTAATGTCCGTCATTAACTCCTTCAGTTTTAGCATGAACACTCGAACTACAATATCAGGGCGTTCTGCTGGCTTCTGGTTCCCCACTTCATCTAGCATGTACTGGATCTCTGGCCACTTAGGATTGCATGTGAATGTTACAAACAAGTCCGGGTATCCAGCCCAACGGCATATTGCCATCGCATCCTGATAATTTTGCTCTTTGCATCTGGGACTTCCTGTGAAACTTGCTGGAAGTAGTATCCTCCTCCCTACTTGTTCTGTTCTTGTATCACCTTTTCTGATTGCATCTCTTAACCCAGAAAAAAGTTCTGTTCTTAGAGCTCCCTGATTTCTTCTTATCCAGTCAAGCCTGCATTGCTCAATGCATGTATAGACATCAACCAGAAACTGCATTGACAGATTTCCACTCATTAGCATCAACATTGATTGATCAGAGCGCTGTTGGAGGCGATATGCGTAGTATTCCAGCATGGTGATGCATTTCTTGCCATTGTTCACACCATTCTCTCTGTATCTTATGTCACATCTATAACCATCTTCTCCATATGGGAAAAGCAACGGGTATTGCATAGCCATAAATTTTGGATGGAGTTCTGATATCCTTTTAGGTCTCATATCTGTGTACTCTAGAACAATGTCCTCCCATCTTGTTCTCTATCGTGGATCTTTGACTATCAAGGCAGAAATTTCTGATGTTGATGGCATGTTGCATTTCCTCCCATCTTGTTCCCTATCACCAAGTAATCTAAGAGTTAGGTTATGGTATTCATGACCCTCAAATCTATCTCGTGCCATTCGGAATGACTGCACGAGTGAATTGTTCTCATTGAGCATTTTTAGGAGGCCCACGATAATGCTTTCATCTAATGGGGCACTGCATTTACCAGATCCTGACACTTGAACCCTATTCTGGATCTCATTCTCTGTATCGTAGATGTATAATTGTTGGAAACGAGGCTTCTCACCTTCTTCAGGTAGCAAAGTTCCTACATGGTGGTAGTTCTGTCCTTTCAGTCGGAAAACATAAGGTCCACGCCCTTTGTTTATATTTTTGTCTACAGTCCCTCCCATTGAGGTGAATGCAAACATTGAATTATAAGATCTAATATTCTGTTGGTAGTTTGCTGAATTTTTGTTCCCGTCTCTTGACAATAAACCTGAAAGGTAACTTGGTGGTTCTTTTAATGGTGGCAAGGTAATCCTCCCTTGCTTGCAGCATAGCCCAAAAGATGCGCCTCTACGTGATATTAGTTTCTCTCCGTGCCACATAATTGCATGGCAATGTTGGCAGATGCATGTCGGGCCCCCAAAGTTCCAT
>OAMR01000103.1:939212-966732 GCA_900205405.1 Echinochloa crus-galli
ACCTTAAAGCAGCTATATAATAGGACACAAAATGCATTAGTTATTGGTGAGTTTGTCCACACTTACTTGCTTTGGTCTTTCCAAAATGCTGCCTTTGTTTAATGTCCATCATTAACTCCTCCAGTTTTAGCATGAACACTCGAACTACAATATCAGGGCGTTCTGCTGGCTTCTGGTTCCCCACTTCATCTAGCATGTACTGGATCTCTGGCCACTTAGGATTGCATGTGAATGTTACAAACAAGTCCGGGTATCCAGCCCAACGGCATATTGCCATCGCATCCTGATAATTTTGCTCTTTGCATCTGGGACTTCCTGTGAAACTTGCTGGAAGTAGTATCCTCCTCCCTACTTGTTCTGTTCTTGTATCACCTTTTCTGATTGCATCTCTTAACCCAGAAAAAAGTTCTGTTCTTATAGCTCCCTGATTCTTTCTTATCCAGTCAAGCCTGGATTGCTCAATGCATGTATAGACATCAACCAGAAACTGCATTGACAGATTTCCACTCATTAGCATCAACATTGATTGATCAGAGCGCTGTTGGAGGCGATATGCGTAGTATTCCAGCATGGTGATGCATTTCTTGCCATTGTTCACACCATTCTCTCTGTATCTTATGTCACATCTATAACCATCTTCTCCATATGGGAAAAGCAACGGGTATTGCATAGCCATAAATTTTGGATGGAGTTCTGATATCCTTTTAGGTCTCATATCTGTGTACTCTAGAACAATGTCCTCCCATCTTGTTCTCTATCGCCAAGTAATCTAAGAGTTAGGTTATGGTATTCATGACCCTCAAATCTATCTCGTGCCATTCGGAATGACTGCACGAGTGAATTGTTCTCATTGAGCATTTTTAGGAGGCCCACGATAATGCTTTCATCTAATGGGGCACTGCATTTACCAGATCCTGACACTTGAACCCTATTCTGGATCTCATTCTCTGTATCGTAGATGTATAATTGTTGGAAACGAGGCTTCTCACCTTCTTCAGGTAGCAAAGTTCCTACATGGTGGTAGTTCTGTCCTTTCAGTCGGAAAACATAAGGTCCACGCCCTTTGTTTATATTTTTGTCTACAGTCCCTCCCATTGAGGTGAATGCAAACATTGAATTATAAGATCTAATATTCTGTTGGTAGTTTGCTGAATTTTTGTTCCCGTCTCTTGACAATAAACCTGAAAGGTAACTTGGTGGTTCTTTTAATGGTGGCAAGGTAATCCTCCCTTGCTTGCAGCATAGCCCAAAAGATGCGCCTCTACGTGATATTAGTTTCTCTCCGTGCCACATAATTGCATGGCAATGTTGGCAGATGCATGTCGGGCCCCCAAAGTTCCATATCTTACTAGCACCAGAATAATTGTCTTCACCTCTTTCACTCATATTGATTCTAGTACGTTTCCTGCTCCTCTTGAGTTGAATTAATTCTTTCCTTTTCATTCTTGCTATTTTTGCAAATTGTTTTGATCGTCCCGGTTCCATCATTTGGATGTCCATTGGCACACTGCTTGCAATTGATGATTCGATTTCTCCTCCATAAGTTCTAGTACGTTTTATGCCCCTCTTGAGCTGTTCTTTACTTGTCACCTGACTTGTTCTTGCTAATTCTACTAACCATTTTGATTCCATGGTTTGTGATTGTACCCTTTCTTATCCCGTTGATTGCACTTCCTTCTGATAAGTTAATTGTACTGATGCTTTTATTGACTTTCCTACTCTTTCTGCTCCTCTTCAGTCAAAGTCGTGCATTCCTTTTCAAGCATGCTTCTATTACTCAATTTCTCTCTGGTACTAATTTTTTTGAGTCATTGCTTGTCATCGCTTTCCTGCACACAAGTGATAATTCAAAGGACCCAAAAAATGTAAGATAAGCAAAAACATATAGGATGCACATTATATGTTTGGGCTAAAAAAGTAATTATCAAAACCATCTAGGATGCACATTATATCTTTGGAAAAAAAGTAAATACCAATATATATTTTGATACTAATACCAATAATTTTGAGTAGTATGAATCAGAACACTGCCGACATTTTTTTCGCTAGAAAAGTCTATGAATCTAGCACTGCGCTGCTCAAGTTAGAAGCAGACTAAACTAGTGCCGAGGATTCTCATACAAACTTGGGCTAAAGCTTTGCCTAGTTGAGCTGAGTTTTTTCCCCCTGAATCTTGGTGGTTCCATTGACTAAGTACCTCCAACCATCTGTTCCATTACAGGACAATGATGACGGAGTTCCGGATCTGGTGTCAAACTTGGGCTTACGAGGGAACTAGAAATTCCAGTGGGTACCAGGACTCTAGGAGTATGAAATTCCAGTGCGAGTATGCCAATTTTGAGCCCTTTCTCTTACTGTTTCAAGACTACTTAAATTAGCTCTATTGGAAGTAAAAGAACTGTCGAGAACTTATAAGTGATTTGCATTATGTCTAGCCTTGCGCGATCTGGCTCCCGGTCAAGGCACATGATAGTTTTTGAAAACAGTATTTGAAACCCTGATTGGTGATGCATATGGGCCGGGCCAGAGATGATAGTGTGGAGAGCCAAGCCATTTGCAAGGGAGTAGAGAGCATAACTTCATGCAGTGGATCATGGAGTTTGGATCAACTAAACAATGGATCAGACAGCGATGCATGTGGTGGGGCTCCATCAAAAACTATGCACGCACAGAAAATTCAAGAATCTTGTCTCTAAAATGTCTAAAATGCTTAGGAGAAATACCTTGGAGCTTTGGGTGTTCTGGTTTCCTTCCCTCCGTATGAAGCGACATGCACCCTTTGACACACTCAGAAGCTGAGAATATCTGACGAACAAGACAGAGCAAGATGAGTTCACGAGGGACAAAGGAAGGATAGTGCTCAATAATGTGTCCGTGTTGAATTACTTGAACATAGACGTCTGTTTTCCTGGATGAGAACTGCACTCTGAATTTGGTTCTATTTTTTTCTCACTGCAGTGGATGCGTTGATCCTTGGCCAGGCTCCACTGGAATGGGTTCAGGCTCTCGCCAATCTAGGAGCACATGGACAGGGGGGATCCGGATCCCATAGGCCAGAGGTGTGTTTCTATGTGCCTAGTGGAACATGTCCATCTCACATAGATTCTCAAGCTCAGCTATGCAGAAGCTCCGTGGCCACTCAACCGGCCTTCACAGGCACACAGTTGCTTATGTACACGTACCATAAAGGCTTCCTGGATTCTTTCTGCATTGCGGCCGCGTGGTGTGAGATTCGTCGGCAATGCGGTGCTCTAGCCTCCTGGTCCAGTCTTGTCCGACCTTTTTTGCCTGTGTCCCCGGTCTGGCCTGACGAGTCCTGCTGTTTCAACGGTCTCTCTCCGTAATCGTTACATTAATTAGGCTAAAAATATTCGTAAGTACAATAAAACTGTATAATTAATTTTTTATTTCATCTATATTTAGTACTCCATTCATGTTATAATATTTTGATGTGATGAGGAATCTTATTTTTACATAGTAAATTTGGAAGTTGCATTTTAGAACTAAACAAGGCCTGGATGTTGAATTTGGGAGGTTGAATTTAGAAGTTTGATGCCGCTTTATAATCATTGCGTCAATATAGCATTTCATTTGTATTTGTGAAAAAATCGTTCAAAAATTGATTAATTAGGCTTAAAATGTTAGTCTCGCGGAGCACAACAAAACTGTGCAATTAGTTTTTAATTTTATCTACATTTAGTACTTCATGCATGTTACGATATTTTGATGTGATGAGAAATTTTATTTTTGCATAGTAAATTTTGGAGTTGTTTTAGGAATCCCAAATTCTCATCCCAAAGTTCATATATATGTTGCCCTGTGTGCAACTATTTGATACCGTTTATGGTATGTTTGATCCTATGTACTTAGTTCTCGATGTTCTCTTGAAATTGTGGAATCCCGAATTTTTTAGAATCATTCTTTTATCCTGATTCTGCGAGTTATGATCTCGCATAGCTTACGGGGCCAACGTGGGCCGATGCCCCTCTGGCCCAACAGAAATGTTCTAACCAACAGTAATTTCAGTCCATTGTATCACTTAGTTGTTTTGTTGGCTCTTGCTGGGATTTGGCCCAAGCTCCGCCAACGGCTTTGTAATTCCCGTCGACTAGACCATCTCTCTAAATCTGAGAATTTTTTTTACAAATATGATCATTTGTTTCCTTGAAACCTAACCATTGCCACCTGTGGTGTACTGTTTGCAAACTTTTCATTCAATTTTGAGCAAAACCTAGAAATTAAACTCGTCAAGAATTTGGTACAGCAAATTGCGCGTTATGAAATTTTGCGTGGTGTCGCCCCCAGCTAAAACCCACCACGACACGCGAAGGCGCCTGGATCGGAGGCACCGTCGTCTCCGTGGGGCCTCGTGGCAATCGGAAGCCACGGCGACTCGGTGAATGCTCCGGTAAGACCCTGCCATGACGACGCTGGTCTCGCGCTTGCAGTTTCGCTGATGGCTTCGCCCGCCGCCGCGCCTTCCACGCGGGCCGATGCGATTGCGATCCACGGCCGCGGCGGCACTAGCGGATTTACTCCAATGTGACGGGTACGGAGAATTGCCTCCTGTTTCTTTGCAGCTTCAATTCGATTCCGCAAGAATTCTAGCTTGCGTGAACGCCATGGAGATGGAAATACCAATTTCAGTAGATAGAGATTGATACAAACACTGAACCACAGATCCATGGGCATGGACTGAAACTGTCTTCAGTTTTGCGTAGTCACAGACTTACTTGTCGCTTTATGGAACAGCTAGAGCACCACTAACACTATAACTACTGCTGCAGATACGAAGTTTTTGCATCACTGGGAAACCCAGTTTTATTGAAATACTAATTACAGGCATTTTAGAAGATCTCCTTGTAGACGATGTTTTTCACCATGCCTTCGCCTGGGCATTCTTCGTCGGCAATCATGATCTTGAGGCCATCCCTGTTTGTGGCTCTGGAGACCGCAACATAGAGTTGGCCATGGGCGAAAACCTGCTCAGGCAGATAGAGTCCCACCTTGTCCAGAGACTGACCTTGGCTCTTGTGGATCGTCATTGCAAAGCACACGGAGAGAGGGAACTGTTTTCTTTTCAGCACAAACGGCCACCTGGGCTCTGACTGCAACATGATATCCGAGGGATGCATACCTTGTCTCCTATGCATGTTCCAGTTATGATTTGTGCTTCAATGACCTTTTCCCCGAGTCTTGTGACTACCATTCTGGTACCATTGCACAGCCCCACACTTTGGTTAATGTTACGAAGAAGCATCACCGGCAGGCCAACTTTGAGCTTAAGCTGGTGATTTGGAAGTCCTGGGTGCCTTAAGGTATTGAGGAATTCCCTAGGGTATTGCAGCTCCATGTCATGGTTGTAAGACATTGATCTGGATACACTGTTACAGCTCAAGTAGCTTATCGTATCGCCTTGTATTTGGTCGATAATATACTCATTGACCTCATTGACATTCTCATTCGTTGTACATAGTATTGCTCTTTGGTCTAGAAACTGCTGCCTGCAGCAATTGTCTTGCAAGCTTGGGTATGTGCTTTCAACGATTTTTGCTTTTGGGTCATCTCCTTTTTGTAGCAACAGGTCACTGGGAATAGTAACCCATTCATCATCTAATGAAACTGTGTCTCTATTTCCAATTTTCAGTATCCACTCTGCGAATTCCGCAGTCTTCTGCTGTTGTGTTTGATTGGTGGACAAAGAATTTAGCCGTATATTTTTTGTCAAATGGAATACCTCAAAATGTTGCCACAGGTATGAGTGTTTAATTGATGCATTTATAATGTGCTCCCTTCTTCCATTTCGCACAACAGGGAGGATTTGCCGGAAGTCCCCTCCAAGAGCAATCGTCATCCCGCCAAAGGGCCTTTCAAAACTATTTGCATTTTAGAACCTCATAATGTTAGGCTCTTGTCCAGTGCCTCAAAGCAGTTTCTGTGCGCCATTGGAGCTTCATCCCAAAGTATTAGTGATGTCTTCACTAACAGATCTGCCACTGGTGAACCTTGTGTGATGTAGCATGTGGATTCATCTGTTAGGTTAATCGGAATATTGAATGCAGAGTGTGCTGTTCTACCTCCTTGAAGCAAAAGTGCTGCAATGCCACTGGATGCAACTGCAAGTACAATTTTTCCCTCTGATCGTAGCCTCGTTGTGACAGCTTTTCAAATGTATGTCTTCCTGTCCCACCATAGCCATCCACAAATATTAGCTTCCCTAATGATTGGTCCACTGATCTAATTATTTCATCAAAGGCCTTTTTCTGGTCTATGTTTAGATTGTTTAGTATTTGCAGGTGCTCATCTTTCAACTTGTTTTTGTCACAGTTCATTTCTGAATTTATAAGTCTGTTTTCAGTGTCACTTAACTTTACCATATTTGGTAGGTCTATTCCAGGGTACTCCTTCAATGATTTTCCAGCTTGCCGCATTAGCTTCTCAATCTCCATTAATACATATTTTCTTTTACGGGAAGGTGTGACAGGGAAGTACCAAGTTTGATTTTGCTGTATATCTTCAGAGAGTGCTTCCCAGTTGGACTCCCACAACCCCTTAGGGTCAGTAATCTCACAGTGGCATATAATGGTTGCAAAGAATTGCCGCAATTGCATCCTAGACGCCCAGCTGGATGCTTCCTTAATGCACTCAATCCACTCGTTATCATCATTTACTCATTTAGAAATCCCAGCGCATGACATGCTGACTTGTATGAAGGGTGCACAACTCCATTGACAGTCCTGATGTCTTCAAATGAGGTGCAACCCTTGGAGTGTTGAGAAGCATTCTGAGATAATACCTTTCTCCACATGCAAGGCAGACATTATAGATCCTGCCAATTTTCTTGCGACTCTTTCGTCTTACCCACTGCTTTTCTTTGGCATACCATGTCCATTTGGTAGGAAACTCTGAGTATGTTAATTCCCTGGCAGCAGCAAAATTGTATCCAAACCCTTGCGGCCAAGGAAACAACAAAAATCAAATTTGAACAGCACATTGGCTAGGGGAACAGAGCTTCTAGTCTTCTGATTGATCTATCCATCGGTGCCGGCACTGATAAAGGGCCGCCCGTAAGGCCGTAACCCAGCTACACACGGGAGAGAGGCAATGATGCACCGGATTTAGTCAGCAAGCCCGATTTACAAATCAGCCACTAGTTTTAACTTTTAAGGGAGGTAATTGAAGTTGTTGGTAGAAAGATTAAACAAACGAAAAATTAAAGAGGCCAAGTTTATTATTTTGTTTAAGCAATGTGGATAAATCTGGAAAATCCTTTTAAGCAGTGTGGGACCGTCCCAGTGCACGCAAAACACGGGTCACGGGGACCCATTCGAAAAACTCCAGCTCTCACGCGCCACTTCGCCTGTCAGATAATCACTCAGAGTCACAGGTCACTTGCTTGTAGCTGTACTCCTCGGCTTCTCCCCATGGACGGCGACGGCGACTGCGGACCGGATGCCGGCGCCGAGTGGGTCTGGGTGCGCCGGCCAGCGGAGGCGGAGGTCGTGGCCGCGGCGGCCGGTTGGCCGGCGGCCGCGGCGGGTGAGGAAGCGCGGCCCCTGAAGGTGGTGTTCGCGTCGCCGGCGAGGTACTTCACCGACGCCGCGCCGATCGGGAACGGCCGCCTCGGCGCCATGGTGTGGGGCGGCGTCGAGTCCGAGAGGCTCCAGCTGAACCGTAAGTCAAACCGCTTCCCCTCCATCCATCTTCTTGGTAGCGTTTAATTGCTCTGCTCCACTACTTCAAGTTTAGAAATCTTGGGTTCTTGGAAGTCAACTTCTCTGCTCCCTATTCAGCCTGGGGATCGATTTATTTGGAGAGAACTGGTGGTAGCTAGTTAGTAACTCATGAGCAAGTCTTATTTAATTGTGGGCTGTCTCGAGAATGATGGGCCATCGGGGTGTCGGTTGGAAAGAGTCACGGATCATGTGATGCTTGCTTGTTTTATTTCCTAAAATTATTCGACGCATTTATTGTTATGTTAGTATTGGATCTTCTTTAGGCAGGATGGATGGGAACAAGAATCCTAGGGCAGCCAGGTACAAGATTTATACAAGGCTCCTCATACCTGATTTTAGTATAAATGAATAGAGCAATGCAAATGCGTTTTCCACCAAGTTGCTTATCTGATTCAACAGTATAAATGAATAATATAATTCATTGATTCATTAACAAACATAGAGCAATGCAAATGCGTTTTCCACCAAGTTGCTTATCTGATTCCGCTGCCTCTATTTGGACTGCTAATATGCTGAGGTAAAATTGCAAATATCGTAAAAATAAACACCCCTTGCAAAATCTAATATGAAAGATTCTAACCTCATTGAAATTATGCATAATGCAGTGGAGTGTTACCTGAATCTTCACAGTGTCTCAAATTAAAAGTCTTCTGTGGCTTCCTTTTTGTAGAATTTCTGAAAGCTCCTATGTTTTATTAAAATGTGTTCACTAGATTTGTGCTTTCAGATTTTCAGATGATGGTTCCTCCAAAGTTCAGTTCATAACAAAAATAATTATGAAGGAGACTTGAAGTTTAACACGGTGGAAAAGTTTAACTTTGTTTGAAACATACTTTTGGACATTGTTAAAGAATAAAACATTCATTAGATGTTCAATTTCTGGCGGGACAGTCCTCACATAATGTTTCTGATTTGAGCCAATTTGAAACCTATGTTTCACATTTCTGTAAATATTTTTGTAATCACCTTTGTGTTGAACTTTTTGCTTTTTACTGAAAATATCTGTTAATATCCCAAAGAAAAGCTGTTGGTGCAGATGACACTCTGTGGACAGGTGGACCTGGCAATTATACAAATCCAAAAGCCCCTGCTGTTCTTTCTAAAGTAAGGAGCCTTGTTGACGATGGAAAGTACCCTGAAGCCACAGCTGCTGCATATGATCTGTCTGGTGACCAAACACAGGTATGTATTGTATTTTACATATTTTCTTTTTGAAGACATACCCGAGTTGAAATATTACCTATGATTTTACTGAAGGTCTACCAACCTCTTGGGGATATTGATCTGATCTTTGGAAAGCATATCAAGTACACAAATTACAAAAGAGAGCTAGATCTTCACACTGCAACAGTCAATGCCACATATACTGTTGGGGAGGTAGTCTACTCAAGGGAACATTTCTCCTCAAACCCAAATCAAGTCATTGCGACTAAAATATCTGCAAACAAACCAGGAAATGTCTCTTTCACAGTGTCTTTAACTACTCCACTAGACCACAAGATTCGTGTAACAGATGCAAATGAAATAATCATGGAGGGTAGCTGTCCAGGTGAAAGGCCTCAAGAAGACAACAATGCCTCTGATCATCCCATGGGAATTAAATTTTGTGCCGTTCTTTATCTTCAAACACATGGTGCTAATAGTACAGTGGAAGTATTAAAGGATAAGATGCTGAAACTTGATGGTGCCGACTCTGTTGTTCTACTTCTTGCAGATGCTACTTCATTTGAAGGGCCATTTACCAGACCTTCAGAATCTAAACTGGATCCTACAGTATCTGCTTTCACGACATTAAATATGGCTAGGAGCATGCCATATTCACAGCTAAAAGCGTACCATACGGATGATTACCAGAGCCTTTTCCACCGTGTTTCCTTGCAACTTTCACAGGGCTCTAATTGTCAGCTTGCAGGGAATAGACTAGCTCAATCAGCAGAGGGTGGCTCTCAAAATGCTACTGTCTCAGATTGTGCTCTTCAAATAGCTGACTGCACCAGATTGACAGCCAATAATGATTATGTGAAGCCTACGGTAGATAGAATTATAACTTTTAAGGACAATGAAGACCCTTCTCTGATTGAACTTCTGTTTCAATTTGGTCGCTATCTACTCATTTCGTGCTCAAGGCCTGGAACCCAGATTTCCAACCTGCAAGGAATATGGAGCAATGACCCTTCACCACCATGGGAGTATGTTTCTACAATTGCATATTTTGTTTTCTCTGCATTATTAAATTTTGGGTTTCTTGGAGCAACGTTGTTTATATCTATTAGGATGGAAATAGCAGCAGCAGAATAATGGTTTCACCATAAGTTCATCCTAGTGGCAAGATCTGTTAAACACCACCAGTTAGATCCCACATCTTTTAGGCTCCATTTGGCATTGTGGCATGTTATGATAATCTTCTTTGGTATGCTTTTAGATGTTTTGGTGTTTGGCAAAGCCCTTTTTTTCGAAGTAAAGTTGCTATTGGAGATACTATAATGTTCTAAACATAAACAAATTATTGGAAATATGAAAGGATGATCCCATATAATTGATTTTTCTAATGTTAGTCTATTTGCCAAACAAAATTCTTAAATTTTTTGACCCACTTTCTGGCGGTAGATTTATGTAAGGACAGCGCTAGAAGATAAACTGACCTTAGTATTATATATTTTAATTGGTTCACATTAATAATGATTTGATTCTGGAGTTGTTCAAAGACACTTGTTTTAATTATGGATCGAAGTAAAATTTTAAAATTTCAAAAAGGATATAAATCTAGGGTACATCTCCAAATGAAAAAAGAAGAGGAAAAATATTTAGTGTCAAACAATCATGTAGAAGTTCATCAAAGTTGCAATCTTTCCAATGGTGGTTCTACTGCATTACATTGAATTTGTTTTGTTTCCTTTGTTTTTTGTATTGACTATTGATTCTTTTTTTTTGAAACTAACTCTATGTGTTCTTATGTGTGTGCATTATTTCTATTCTTTTCTTACATATTTCCTGTTTTCACTATTTTCCACCAGGCCATGTTTGAATTAACATTATGTATGTTTCACACTTTCGATTGCCAGTGCAGCCCCCCATCCAAATATAAATCTGCAAATGAATTACTGGCCAGCACATCCATGTAACCTTAGTGAATGCCAAGAACCACTGTTCGACTTTATTGGCTCCCTCTCAGTCAATGGGGCTAAGACAGCAAAAGTAAGTCAACTTCTAGAAATTTCTAAATGTTTACAGTTTTCTACCTTGTATACCAGTGAAAAAATGAGTATTTGTTTCTGCTCTCTACTGAACTTAACCAACATGTATATCAGCGATAATACATAATGTATTGGCTGCATAACCCTATGTTGGGTATATCAGGATAATGGAGAATTTTCTCAATTCTTGTTGCTAATGACTTATACTATGATTATGTAACTTTGAACAATTTGAAGATTTTGTCACAAGCATTTCTGCAAGGAAGTACTAAGAAACTTCTACCTTATGCCTCTCGCATCTTCAAGTCAAAACAATTCCACTCTTCCCTGTGAATAAAAAAATTCATATCCTACTAGGATTCAAATTCTTTTAGAACTTGGACCTGTATGGTTAAAAGGATTTATACACAAACCCTAGTTTGAGAAGGATCCCCACCCCTGTAAAGTAGGATAAACAACAACTTTTAAGCCAATTTTTTTTTCTCAAATACATGCAGGAGAGCTGCATATCTTTGTATTAATGAGAGAAGAAATAGCCCAAGTAGAGCTGCATATCGTTGGCCCATATCGAGGGACAGTGTCAGTAATTGATATTAGAGACTAATAGGAGGCTTAGTTTATATGTACAAGTCTCTAATACTAGTGTGCAGTTATAATCAAAGCAGTATAAATAAAAAGGTGTATAATAGCTATTTCCCAAAATTCTAAAGAAAACATACTTGTCTTAAGGTAGAGACTTCATGTTTTTCTACATCTGATTTTGATACTTTCTGCTGACAGGTGAATTATGAAGCTAGCGGTTGGGTCAGTCATCAAGTCACAGACCTATGGGCGAAAACTTCACCGGATGCTGGTGATCCTGTATGGGCTCTATGGCCGATGGGTGGGCCATGGCTAGCCACTCACCTCTGGGAGCACTACAGTTTTACATTGGACAAAGTGAGCAATGTCGGGTGAACAGCATATGCATTGTGTGAACTAAAAAGAGCAAATTGTTAGTGTTTCCATAGGCAGATATTAAAATAGAGCACCAATTTTATTAGTGATCTCTCCATGGTACTTCCATTTTTCTGGGAAATATCTTGTGCCACTATCCTATAAAACAAGATCAGATGTGATCTATTCCTCTTTCCTTGCAGCAATTTTTGGAGAAAACAGCATATCCATTATTGGAAGGATCAGCTTCCTTTTTGTTGGATTGGTTAATTGAAGGGGACGGGGAATATTTGAAGACCAATCCTTCTACTTCTCCGGAACATTATTTTATTGCTCCGAATGGTAAGAAGGCCTGTGTAAGCTACTCAACAACTATGGACATGTCAGTCATAAGAGAAGTTTTCTCAGCTGTTGTATTGTCTGCTGATGTAAGTCTTACGATCTTTTCTAAACAAAAAAAGTGTATGCTGTTGTATCATGTGTATGCTGCAGTGATGTATAGGTAAATCTTATAGGTATAAAACAAGTGTGAACATCTACTCTTTGTTATCAGATTTTAGGGAAATCGGACACTAGTGTAGTTCAGAGAATAAAAACGGCGCTGCCAAATCTCCCACCAGTGAAAGTTGCTAGAGATGGTACAATCATGGAGTGGGTAAGTTGATGCTGCTATTTCTTTTGTCTATCATTCCACCTCCCAACAGAAAATAGTGCTCTCATTTTTTAAAATACTTCTGTTCTACATGCAGGCACAAGACTTTCAGGATCCTGAGGTTCATCACAGACATGTGTCTCACTTGTTTGGTCTTTATCCTGGACTTAAATACTATGTCACTAGAGCAAACACCTGACCTCTGCAAAGCTGTTGCCAATAGTCTTTATAAAAGAGGTACCTTTTTTGTTATAGTAAATGTACATAATAACATGTTTTGTTTTTTTACTGCTTTCGATTTGAACAAAACTACTTAGAACAGATTCCTCGAAGGGCAATGAACCTCAAAGTCACTGTTCACGTGTTCATTTAGAAATATCAGATGTCAAAATGTTATCTTGGGACCATGCTCTTTCGTTTGGCACATTGAAATTACTTTCTTCTTAGTTATTCCTTCTCAGAACTTGCATGACACTTGCAAAGGCTGATGCACATGTTTTCTGACAGATTAGAGGTTTACCTTTTCAGCTACATACAAAATCAATTTGTAAATATTAATCTTTCAACAATTCTATGACACTGCTAGCAATGTTCATTTTTTTAGTCTGATAAGTTAACCCATTCTATCTTTGCTAATATTGTACTGACTTATGCATTGCTCAGGTGATGAAGGCCCAGGTTGGTCTACTTCATGGAAGATGGCCCTATGGGCCCATCTTCACAACAGTGACCATGCATACAAAATGATACTGCAGCTAATCACCTTGGTCGATCCAAAACACGAGGTTTCAAGGGAAGGAGGCCTGTACAGCAATTTGTTCACTGCACATCCACCTTTCCAAATTGATGCAAATTTCGGGTAAACATGATAATTCGACTTTGATCTAGTTTATACAGCATAGCTGTGCTGAGTAAATTTAAAAGAACTAAATTAGCTAGCTTTGATTAAGCTACACAAATCTGCACTTTTTTGAAAAGGAGCCAGGATGTTTATTTACAGCAAGAGTTTGGACACTACAAAATGGTAGCTAGGCAAAGGGGAGGGTTAAGGTGTGCCAACTGAAACAAGCAACAAAAGAACAAACTAGCAACTGCTACAACACAGGCACAAAAAACAATCACATGACTACTAAAGGAAAACTAATATCCAGAGTGAACTCAAGGAAAGCTCACCTACATCCTCTTTGAATCCTGGAAAACACCTAATGTTAATAACGGTATTCAAGGTGGAAAATTATTGCATTTGGCTCCTTCCATGTGTTCCAACAGGTTTAGAACACAATGCCTAAGACTATTTTTCTTCACCCCTTCACCTTCACCGATATAGGGTCATACAAATGAGGAAATGCAAGCTATAGTTGTCATTCTTTGGGAAAATTGCAGTTCTGAAGAAAGCTTTCAGAAAACAACACATTCAGTCAATAGATTATGAAAAAAACTTGTTCAAACCTAGAATTGTTTGACTTAGGACAGACTAGAAGTCCTTACATTTGTGGACGGAGGACCAGTGGGACCTAGTTGTGACATGTGATAATTTCTGTCAGCTACCATAAGAAACCAGTGGCCTGGAAATCCATCATCCTAATGGCATGACTACAAGTTGGTCACTGTGATGCACCTTTTGTTTGCTTGATGCACCTTTTGCCACATCAATGGGCCAGTCATAGTTGGCACATCCAACCAAGATGGCATGCAACCATGTGTGTGCTCACAGGATCATGAGATAGATATGTCAACAACACATTGATTTGCAAATATTTCTCAGTAAAAACACAGTTCTGTGATAATTCATTAAAGTTACATCTTTTTTCTTGAAATTATCATAATTTTCTGATGTGGCCTCTTTAAAACCATCTGTTTTGGGAGTTCAGGATTCAGGAAGCCCTTTAACTTGTGATAACACTAGTTAAAACCTATTACCTACTCAAGTAAAAACCTAGCCCTAGTCTCACTGTTATTTTTTGGGCACCAAGTCGTGCATGTCATAATAGTCTTTTCTTACAGGTTCCCAGCTGCACTGTCGGAAATGCTGGTACAGAGTACTGGGACTGACTTGTACCTGCTCCCTGCTCTACCCCACAATAAGTGGCCTCATGGCTGTGTTAAAGGCCTGAAGGCCCGAGGTGGTGTGACTGTAAACATCAGCTGGAAGGAAGGGGGCCTCCATGAAGCTCTGTTGTGGTCTAGCAGTGGGCAGAATTCCCTTGCAAGGCTGCACTACGGAGACCAGACTGCCACCGTCAGACTCTCTTCTGGCCAAGTCTACAGGTTCAGCAGGGATTTGAAGTGCTTGAAGACTTGGTCACTGTGATGGCGCACGTATCTGAAGGTGATAAAAAAAATGCAAGAAACCTTCCAGGAGGTCAACAAATGATCGATTTCAATAAGTTGTCGCACATATCAAACTTGTGCTTTGCTGTGCATGTTTCAAGGCTCGCTTCAGCTGTACAATGTGTTCATTTGCATTGCGTTTCAGTGCATATAAGTTTGGATGTCGCACCATCTTCCAATGTGCATGTGCATTGTGTGATTTCTAACATTTCCTCTCGAGGACAACATGCTGCAGAACACATAAGAGATGAAACTGGCTAAAGTTTGATTTCATGCTCCCTTATTTGGTGAAAGATTCTCTAGCTGTTGGCCTCATTTGTTTCCTTCACTAAGCACGCTGTTGTTCATTATTGCCGGCCTTCTTTCAGTGAACATTGGTTTGCTGATCGTTGTCCTGCTTCAATACTTGACCTACTCCTGTGCAAAACCTTCTTTGTCGCATTCTACTCCTGAACTGTTGAGCGTGCGGGTAAGATTGATTAGTGTGCTGCCTGCCTTGCCTTAAAAAGAAGTCCGGCTCGCTTGTACAATCATTACTGCCTCATCTGGGAGACTTGCGTTATGCACTCAGCATCATAACTTGAAGGGATATGTTTCGCGTTCATCATTTTTAGGTTCGACACGTATGTCACTTGATGTGTGTAACTGCAACACGGTACCGTGGAATGCACATTGGCAGTGATGTGCCGTGCACTCGTCTCCTGGAGGACACGATTGTAGATGCGTGTTTCATTATCTCCTATCTACATGTGCGATGTTCGTACTTGCATGTATGAGACGAATGATCATATGGCCTGAGGCCTGAGTATACATCAAACTCTGTTTCTGTATTTTTAGTCGTCCAAAGTCCATATTCTTTTTAATATATATTGTTCACCATCAGCCTCTCTTCTGGCCAAGTCCATTTTTAATATTCTGGCCACCATCAGCCTCTCTTCTGCCTCCGATCGGGAATGTCAGAACTTTATCTTGTTATTTCTTGGTTTGTTAAATCTTATTTTAATTTGTAATGAGATACAACTTTACGCATTGATCGATGCAGCGGCTGGAATATTAATATATTTCTTTTTCAAAAAAATGGGCGTGTCGTTGCCTCAGCCTTGCGACCTCGGCCGGCACAAGGTTTTGTGGCCTGATTTGATGTGTGGCGTTGCTGCAAGAGTGGCGCACGTACTGGAGGCGTTTGACGAAACGTCTCAATCAAATGATTTTTTTAGAAAAAAGAATATATTATATTCTCTCTGCATCGAAAAGATACATAAATCTATCATTATTACAAAAGAAAAGGAAAAGGCTCCATTCCTAATAGCACACAGGCCTAGAAAAAAAGAGCAGAAAAAAAAGAGCTACCACCATCATTAGCTCCAAACTACCAACACCAAAAAAACCTATCCAAACCATACGTACTGACACGTCTTCTACGATCAAAAGCATATAGCCAACGGTGGTGTTTCATACACCTAACCCTGAATCCACTCAGAGCTGCCACCAACAAGGCCGTCGTCTTCATCCGGCTCTAATTAACCAGCTTTAAGTATCGTTGGCACAATCAACCGGTGTAGAATTGGATCATAGATGAATAAGATCAAGCCTGGTGTCTTGCTGAACGAACACCACCATATTCAGTATGCTAATCGCTGTGTAACCTTGACCGAGAATGGACCCAGTGGACTCGCCATCCCTTTCCTCGCCACAGTGCTTGCAGTCGCCGCAGCTTAACAAAGCATCAAAATCCACAACGACGCCTTCAAGGAGGGAAGCGACGCTGATTGCGCCGCCGTCGCCTGACCCGAAGACCAAAGCTTTACATCCAAGAAAGTATGCAGAGAAGCCGCCGCTGCTGTCGTCGTCCATTAATCCGTGCGAGGTGAAAAAACACCCCCTGCGCGACGAGCGCAACACTTTCGTTGCATCAATCAAAGGATGGTTATGCACTTCCTTTTTTCATTTGTGGGTACAAGAAAATTGCTGATAGTAGAATCATAAGGTAGCAAATGACACACTGGCTTTAAATGTTCTTGCAGATGACACTCTATGGACCGGTGTTGTGCCTGGAAATTACGCTGATTCAAAAGTGGCTGCTGCCCTTCCGGTGGTCAGGAACCTTGTGATGAAGGACGATTTATTGAAGCCACTCTGTTGCAGCCTCAGGCCTTACCGATGGCCCGAACGAGGTGTGCATTGTGTGAGCCTGCCAGTTATCTGTTCTGCATAGCAAACATTATGTAGATTAATTACGTTGTTCTAGTGATGCAAAAAAAAATGCAACATAGCATCTATGCTTGACCACGTGCCAACTTGGGATGGTTCATTCAGCCATTAGTACAGCAACTGGTCTATTTCTTTTCTTTCTATTGTTAGTGATTTTCTCTATACTCTCTTGTGTGCTATGATCAAAGTAATGTATTCTACCACTCATGTAGCTCGTGCATGATGGATGTACTTGATGGCATCTGAACCCTTTTATGGTATCGCCAACGTCATTTGACATTTCATGAACTCGAATCAGTGTCATGATTCCTATTGACTTACTATACCATGATTGCACCATGAAAATATTATGTCATGAAATGGATGGATAATTATTCTCTAAAAAATGTAAGGGATAATATGTTCCAGCTAGCCCCAAGTTCCATTTCCTCGTTCTGAATTTAAACGTACATTGGCTGGATGAGTATAACTATATGTGCAGTAATAGCCTGAGTATATGGATAAGATGTTCACTCAACCAGAAAACAAGAATATCTCAATATCTCATCCATTTTCCTTCTGTGCAGGTCTACCAACCACTTGGGGACATAAACCTGGAGTTTAGAACACCCAATCAGGAGTTCAAGTCCTACAAAAGGGAGCTCGATCTACATACTGCAATTGTGTCCACAACATATAATGTTGGGGACGTTCAGTACACTAGAGAGCACTTCTGCTCAAATCCACATCAGGTCCTTGTCACCAAGATCTCTGCAAACAAATCAGGACATGTATCCTTCACAGTATCCTTAAACAGTTAATTAGACCACAATATCCATATGGTAAGTGCCTGAACTAAGACCCACGCTCGACGAAACTGGAAACAACAATGCTACTGGCATCAACGCTTCATCTGGAGGACTTCATCTCCATCCCATTGAACATTGATGGCCAGGCCCCAAACCTTTTCGTGTTGCTACGGGTACTTCTACTGCACATTGGGAACTGTAAATGTAAAGAGTAAATTTCTTATTTGACACCAAAACAAATGACGATTCCTTTCTTGGTCCTGAAAAAATTTTCGTTCTCTATTTGCCAGTGACTTTTAACTTCATTTCTTATTTGACATTTTCGTTACCTTCAAAAGTTAAGTCGGACAAAACATACTCCAAATCACCTCCAAAATTCATCGAACTTTTTCTACCAATGTAACAAATAGACATGAACATATGTTATTCAAAACAATACATGCACCTTTATAGTTTTAAACTTAAAATTCACCAAACTAGATAGTTTTATAAACTTATCTTAATTTTATCTCACTAAAATGTTTTCAAAAAAAATAAGAAAAAACTAATATTTGTCACATGTGATACAATAGCGTATAAAATTATTTTTCATCATAAGTTCAATAGATAATTATGAGTTTCATCTAAAATTTCTAAAATACTATGTTCTTCCCAATTCTATATGTAACTTATAACGGAAAATAATTTTATAAACTACCACATTACATATGGTGAATAATAGTTATTTTTCATAATTTTTTGAAAGTACTTTGGTTCCATATAATTCATATTTGTTTCAAAGACAGTCTAATTTGGTAAATTTTAATTTTACAAAGGCACATGTATATTTTTAAATAAAATATATTTATATCCATATGTTATATCATTATAAAAAGTTCCATGAATTTTTAAGGTTATTTCGAGATTGTTTCGCTTGATTTAACTAAAAGCAGTGATGATGTCAAATAAGGAATGAAGTTAAAAGTCAGTGTTAAATAGATAACAACAATTTTTTTAGAGCCAAGAAAGGAATCGACATTTGTTTTGGTGTTAAATAAAAAAATTACTCAAATATAAATGGCAGACAATATTGCAGCATTGCATTCAAGGTTCTCCTTTGAATGCAATTTTTTTATCAGGTTCCGAGCTCATGGAAACTGGAATCGCTGTTTCATTCGTTTCAGGTCCATTTTGGCACCCGTTTCAGTCCTTTTTCGAGGTGCTTGATTGTCGAAGGTTCAGTTCATACATTTTGCTTGGCTTATCAGCCATCACCAGTATTTTTCTCTCAGCAGAAATCAGCATCAGCCACCAGCTAAACAAATAGGCCGTACGTTTGCTTGGCTGACACCTTTTACCAGTCACCACTTTCCGGTCAGGCAAGTTTAAAAGGAAATTGGTGGGGTATTTAGAAGTGAAAGTGTACTGTATCTTGAAATTATTTGTTTTAGAGTATAAATATTTGAATTTCGGTACAACAGCCTTGTTTAGTTTCCAAATTCCGCCTCAAATTTTACTATGAAAAAAGATTCCCCATATCAAAATATCGGCTCATGCTTGGAGTACTAAATGTAGATAAAATTAAAAACTAATTGTACAATTTTGTTGTACTTTACGAGACGAACATTTTGAGCCTAATTAATCAATGTTTAGACAATTATTCACAAATACAAACGAAATGTTACAGTGTCGCAATGATTACAAACTCTCAAAAGTTGGGAAATGTACTTTGGCTGCGTTTAGTTCCCAAAAAAAGTGGCAAAATTTGGCGAAAATGTCACATCGGACACTGCAACGCACTGTAGCACTTTTCGTTTGTTTGTGGTAATCGTTGTCCTGCCATGACCTAACTAGGCTCAAAAAATTCGTCTCATCGTGTACATCAATACCATGCAACTGGTTTTTTTATGGGCTATTTTTTCCCATGCCATTACAATTTTCACACTTTGGAAATATGCCATCGGTGTGTCACTGACACATGGGGGCCACCACAGTTACTGACAGTGGCATATTTCAAAATTTTGAAAATTGTAATGGCACGCTTGAAATTTTTCCTTTTTTTATTTACCTATATTTAATACTCTATGTATGAGGAGGGGATTTGGTGTAACGAGACTTTTTGTAGTATAATTTTTGGTGGGATTTTGGAAACTAAACCCAGCCGGAACGAAAACTTTTTTTTGTAGGACACGTTACATTGACATAAATGTGACTTTTGACCGTTCCACCTAACTGGAGTCCTGGATGGAACCCATCCGGCCATCCCCTCTTTAAACCCAGCCTGCCCTCTCTAGGTCCGTCAGTTTCGCACGCCGGAGCCTCCCACAGTCCCACTCCCACCGCCGTAGCTGTAGCGCCGCTCCTGCCTCTCCATCGTCGGCGCGGCGGGGCGGATAGGCTGGTAAGCGATGCTGACTTGCTTGGATGGATTCCCTGGTCTCAATCCAACCCAAACCTTCCTCTCTCGATTCTCGGCGGCGGATTAGTGTTATGCGTCGTGGTGCCCTACGAACCCAGCCCGCTCTCCCATCCTCGATTAGATCATATTTCTTCTCCGGCGCGGGGGATCGATCGGTCCGTCTCAGTTGACGCCGCACTGGTTGGATTTTGGTATTTGCGGAATTAGAGGCCGTGATGTATTTTCCAAGTTTAATATTGGGGGTTCACCTCTTCCTGCATTGCCCATTGGATATGAAACGGATTTTGCAGATAAACTTGTTATCGTAGGTGCTCGTGTAGGTTAGAATGCTTCGCTTATGACTGGGTTTAAGTTCATAATATTGGAGTATTCATACTACCTAGTTAATTTGGTACTGAAGCCTGGTGCCTCTCTTCCAAAGCGTAGATTGATTGTGATAATCAAACACCGCAACTGCAATGCGTTTATCTCGTATATATGCATCTACTATACTGATTCGTTTTGCAAAAAAATGTTGCGAGTTATTTGACTAAACTTTCATCTTTTCACAGTGATGGAAGAGGGCAGTGACTACTATGTTGTCAGGAAAGGGGATGTGGTGGCTGTTTACAAAACTCTAAGTGATTGCCAAGCTCAGATCTCGTCTTCGGTATGTGTATCAGTACGAAATACAAATACTATGATTGTACTGTTTTGTTGCTTGCATATTACAGTTTGCTGATGCATCAAGGAAGAGTTTTGGTTATGGCTTCTAAGAAAAGGGAAAAAAATATGTTTCAATGTTAATGGAATGGAGATCTAACATACCAACATCAGTCCTCTTTGTTTCCTTTTTTTTCATTGCTTACTTTCTCATGTGAACAAACACAATTAAATCTTGAAACATGTCTAAGTTTCTCTAAATATTTTCATGTTTCAGTTGTTTCTTCATATTTACTAAGATTTTTGGAATAACATTTCTGCTGATATTGAAGTTAAAATACAGAACAATTTCCATTATTCGTGAAAGGTTGCGGTAGTTTTATATTTGTAAATGTTTTGAACCCATAATAGCAGCTCAATATTTAACCATATGATTGCCATCAATGTGTTTCTTTGCTAAAAATTATTTTTATTCTTTTTAATACAAGATGCAATTCTCCTGAGTGCTTGAGAAAAAGAAAGGTCATTTGTGTGCTGTAGCATGCATTTGGCTACCACAGGAATTCTTTTGTCATGCTATACCTTGTAATCCTGATGAAATGTTCCATCATGTATGCATAGTATTGTATTGTTTATCTTACATTGTTGTGTCTCTTCTCAAGGTATCTGGTCCTGCTGCAAGTGCCTACAAGGGTCACTTTTGGAGCAGAGAAAAGGAGGAATACCTCTCTTCGCGGGGGATAAGTAATGCCACTTACGTAATCAGTGCAACCGAACTTCGGGAAGATATATTTGGTCCCCTTGTGCCCTGTAGTTTCCAGGTAAAATGCTGAAATTTGCTTTGTGTGGTTTTCCGCACTTGGTGACACATTGTAATCTTCCAAAAGTTACTCAGTTAACAGCCTGTGTACTAGGATATTTTCTTGTTCACAATGCAGCAAAATTAATATATTTTCTCATTCTAGCTCTGATCTTTTCCACTATTTCTTTCCTTTGTAGGAGATAGTTGGTTCTAGTTCAAATCAACCAACTCCTAACCATATTGGCATCCGTAATGGTGTATCATATCAGGCTGGGTCACAATCTGTTGATCTGAACCAAGTAAGTATTGCAAGCACTGAAATATCAGCAATGGAATCAACATGATCCTGTGTTATTAAGCATGTCACTTGATCTGGTGAAGCATCAGTTGAACACTAGAGCAGTCCTTTCAATAGGTCTGTGTGTAATGTGACACATTCCTCAGAGGCCACCAAAAGACAGTAGAGTCAGATTGTAGTTCTATATCATATATTTCCCCTCATAACAATATTTCACATGGTTGGTATCGTAACTAAGAATATAATTCAATTTTCAGGGCATGTGTTTCATAGCAAGTCTGCATTTGCTTGATGCGACATACTTACATATCTACATATGAAATAGTGCATGGCATTTTAATAAGCTCGTAATCAAGAGTATAATCCACACCTGCACACAGCTATACATGCATACGAATAGATGTACACAAGAAATTTAGAAATTCATGGGATATGCACAGCTGAAATTTTGTCTTATCCTTTCTCTTCCTGTTCTGTACAAGCTTTTTTTTTCCTTATTGGCATGGTGTCCCGTGCATTGTTATCATAATCTGCTCACTCTAGTCATAAATGTTTATTATGTACCTTTCAAGTCACTACTTGTGAGTATTAGCATTTATTGTGTGATGACGAGCTTATGTTGCAGGTAGCCAGATCTAGTACATCCAGGCATATCTCACCAGCAAACTTCAACCATAGTAGAACTGTTGATGCACAACTTGTCTCAGCACAACTTGTCTCAGGACAATGTGTAAGTTTAATCGAGTTTGAGCTGTACTGATTCTTGTTTGAGATGCTATACAGAGTAATATCTAAAATTATGTTATGGTAGACGTTGTCTTGATTATGCTATCTGTCAAGTAAGTAACAAAATATTTTGGCTCAATATGCTTAAATGGTCTCTTAACTTTGTCTTGTGAAAATGTAAACCCGACATATCATGAACGACACACCTATTTTTGCACTAATTTTTTTCATGAACTTTAAGAGAAACTATTTGAGTTAGGAGTTGGAACAGCAGCCTTTTATATTCCAAATCAATATGTGTTATGATTAAGGAAAAAATCAATTAGTTCAAATTATGTTTCCCACCTTTTCTTTTCTTTGTAGGAGATAGTTCTAGTTCAGCTTCAAATCATATTCCCGTCCGTAGTGGTATACCATATATGAATTGGTCACAATCTGCTGATCTGAAGTTTTGAACCATGTAAATATTACAAGCACTCAAAATATCAGCGATAAAATTAACATCATCCTGTCACTTGATCTGGTCGGGCTTCAGTTGAACACTAGAGGAATCCTTTTAACAGGTCGGTGTACAATGTGACACACATTCCACTTATGCACCTGAAGACAGTGGATTTGAGGAATATTGTTACAGGGATATTGTCTAGCATATATTTCTCCTTGTAACAATATTTAACATGGCTGTCATTGTAAGTTCGTAACTAAGAATATATTTCGAGTTTCAGGGCATGTGTTTCCTAGCAAGTTTGCATATGCTTGGTGTGAAATACATATATATTTACATATGAAATAGTGCATGGAATTTCAACATAAGCTCGTAATTTGGAGCATACATGTGAAATCATGCCTGCCCACAACTATGCATGCATACATATGTACACAAGAAAATTAGAAGTCCATGGGAGATGCACAGATAAAATTTAATGTTACCCTTTCTCTTCATCTGTGTTCTGCAAGTTTTTCTTTTCTTCTTATAGGCATGGTGTCTCACATGCTATTATCATAATCTGCTCACCGTAGTCGTAAATGTTTATTGTGTACCTCTCTAGTCACTATTTGTAAGTGTCTGGCATTTGTTGTATGATTTGCAGGAAGCCAGATCTAGTACCTCTAGGCATATGTCACCAGCAAACATCAGGCATAGTGGAGCTGTTGATGCACAACCTGTCTCAAAACAATATGTAAGTTTAATCATGTTTGGGGCTTTGGGCTATGCAGTTTCTTGTTTGAGATGCTATACCAACTAATATCTGGAATTATGTTATGGAAGATGTTGCCGTAACTTTGTTTTGCAACGATGTGGACTAGACAGGTCTTGAATGACACAACTATTTTGCACCAAATTTCCATTCATGATATTTAAAAGAAATTATTCCCTCCTTCCTTTTATGTATGACTTTGGATAGTTCAAAATTGCACTAATCAGCGTCATATATAAAACGAAGGAGGGAAATTATCTGTTAGGACATGGAATGACAACATTTTATATTCCAAACGAAGATGATTAAGGGAAAAAGATTCAACTGGTTCAAAATATATGCGCCTGGGGCGTTTAGATCATGAACTCTTTAAATATTATTTCCTAGACTTATTATTTCTTGCATATTTTTTGGGCTGTTGTACTTTCAACTATCTATCAAAAAAGGCCGGTGCATTAACAATCTATATGAGGTAAAGCACTAATCAGTACCACCGAAACAGAAGAACACCTTAGTATAGAACAGGAAAGCAATCACTCTTAATAATATGTACATTTTTCGTGATATTACTTTGTGCAACTGAGGGAAAGTGTTGTGTGCGTGTCAAACGGATTGTCTGGCTTGTTAATCTAAGTTTACATCTGAGCGTACAAAAGATCTAGCTAAAAGAACTGTATGGTAGTCTGGTAGTGATAGAAATCGATAACAGCTAATTTCAATTAAAATGCTAATTTATCTTGACTGCATGTTTGTATGCCCCTGCACAATTCAGATGCACACTTAAATTGCAAGTGCTTCCACTATACATCCATTTCATGCATAAGTTGGCACTGAGTCTTGCACTTATCTGGTTATTCAGATGGTGGGTATTCTTCATTTTGATGGTGCTTCGAAAGGAAACCCAGGAAAAGCAGGTGCTGGAGCAGTGCTTATGACTGAAGATGGTAGAGTGGTATAATCAATACCTAGTGCAGTTGCAATACTTATTATTTGTCGTTGCTCTATCTACCACTGATTTTATGTCCTATATAACCTTGAAGATATCTCGACTTCGTGAGGGTCTTGGTGTCGTTACTAACAATGTTGCTGAGTACCGGGGCCTGATCTTAGGACTGAAATATGCAATTAGGCATGGATTCAAGAGAATCAAAGTATATGGGGACTCTCAACTTGTCTGCAATCAGGTGCGTCTCTTTTGTTATCTGTAATTGAAGCTTCCTCTGGTTTTTGGTTGTCTAGCATCCCTGCATTGTCAATTTGACAGCTAGTCACGTATCACCCTGCTAACTGGAAAGAAGTAGCAGAAGACCAAGCTGTACATATGTGTTTTGCTTTACATATTGTTCTACTAGAGTAGAAAATAATTCTAGTGTGCTTCTCATTTACAAGCTAAATAAGTTTGTCAATGTTGTTGTAGCATTGTTCTGTGTAAGGAACCTGTGCACCACTACCCTCAATTTAGATTGTCAAATCATCCATGCATTTTCTTGAGAACTGCATTCGTTGCACAATCACTAAAAGCATAAGCTCAAGAGGAGAAATGTTCCTGCCTGAATCAAGTATTGGAGCAGACAATTATGGTATCTAGAAGATCTTTTTGTCCCTTATTACAGTCTTCTATGTCCCAAATAGGTCAATGGCGTTTGGCAAACAAAGCACCAGAACATGATGGAGCTCTGCAATGAAGTGAGAAGGCTGAAAGAGAACTTCGTCTCGTTTGAGATCAGCCATGTTCGACGGGTACTATTCATATCCTCCTCCCACCAGTGATTTGTCATTACAATTATAGTTTCATATAAGCTTTCATACTCCATGGTCTTTCCATTATTTCTGTATGATGTATGCTTTAACTGACCAAAGCTACCACAGCATTAGTAGCCTTAAGACAGCGAAATGCCTTTGCTGATTGAGTCTCTTTTCTGCTGTGCGATGAAGGAGTGGAATGCTGAGGCGGATCGTCAGGCAAACATCGGCATAACTCTTGGCAGTACGCTACACTTCCAAATATATCAACTCGGATCCCCCGTTCTTGTTTTCATAAACTCACCTAGTGCACTATGTTGTAGGTGGCGCTGTGTCAGAGGAGCGCGGTGACTTCTGACCTAAGCCTCATCCAGTTACCATCGTATGTAGTTAACTAACTACTAGAGTACTAGCTTCGATCTTTGCCTTCGTCAAGCTGGTAGCCTGCTCTACAGCAGGGGCGTGGTGACGGCTTTAATAGTGGTCTTATCCAATTACACCAATAGTAGTCTGGGCCTATGCCAACATGCCATCGTCAAGCTGGTATGGAATTGATATTTGTGTGTCCAGCTGAAGATGATGCATGTTTAGGGTCCACACCTTGATGTTGAGTCCTGAGCTGTTGGGCCCCATTTTGATGAACCTGGTAACTACTACTGAGGCCGCATTGCATTAGTATCGTGTAAGCTTCGACTTAAATGGGTTCTCCTCTCTCAATCTGATTGCAACCATGCATGCGCCCTGCTGGGATTGCCATTTGCCATTCGAATTTGGATTTGACAGGGACCCTGATGGGAACACGCAAACGGGACAGGGGAGCCGCAGCCCCTGCTGGGGGATTGTTTTGAAAGGTTGCTCGATGAGTTGGTTTGGGAATGTGCGGTTTCCGTTGGAAAAAAAAAAACTCTTGCCAGCAACGATTTGCCTGCTGACTATGCCAGTTGTTACCTGTGAAACTTGGCGCCCGATTCTCTTTATTCTGCCCAATAAGACATGTCGGCCGTGTTTAGATGTTGAATCTGGGAGTGTGAATTTGGGAGTATGATGTCACTTCGTAATCATTGCGCCACTGTAGCATTTTGTTTGTATGTGTGAAAAATTGTCCAAAAAATGATTAATTAGACTCAAAATGTTCGTCTCGCAGAGTACAACAAAACTGTGCAATTAGTTTTTGATTTCATCTACATTTAATATTCCATGCATGTTATGACATTTTGATGTGATGGGTAATTTTCTTTTTGCATAGTAAATTTGGAAGTTCCTTTTTGGAACTAAACAGGCCCGTCGCAACTCGCAAGCAATCTTGCAAAATTTGAAGTTGAAGAAAGTGGATATAAACTCTGGGCGAAAGTTTGCAGCTGACGTTTATTATCCTTAAAGTCAATTATCGTTTTCACGGTTCCAAGGATTACAAGGTTGAAGAAAGTGAACACATTTTCGTCGATCAATTAAAGTCCCAAACATGTCAATATTATGAAGCATAAAAAATAACATGTTGCCAGCAACGGGGGTGATGATGCATGCTCGTTGTTCACTTCTACTGTTCCTCTGCAATCCTGGAACGTGACAGGTCACTTGCCGTAAATCCAAGAACCAAGCCAATACCCTGCTGTTGACCCATTTCCTTCCCTCTAGGCTCTAATCCTAAGCTCTGATCACTGAGTAAACCCCTAACCCCAAAAAAATCTTTAACCTCAAGGTTAGACTAATCGAAGCAAAAACCTACGACTGCAGCGGCGGCGGCGGCACAGGCCATGGCGACAGCCGCGGAGGCGGGGGAGACCTCGGCCGGCTCCTTCCTGCGGCTGCGCAGCTGGAGGACCTGGCGGTGCGAGTTGGAGTGCAGACCCGGGGAGAAGGTGGG
>OAMR01000103.1:966770-977466 GCA_900205405.1 Echinochloa crus-galli
ACGTCTTGATGCTGTCTCTTATACACATCTAGATGTGTATAAGAGACAGCTCCAGCTGTTCTTTCCCCTCCTCGCCGCCACCGGCGGTGGCGGCGGGAGACTTTGCCGACAGCTCCTGGAGGCGGTGCAGCTTGCCGCGGTTGTGCCCATCGAAGCACAGCGTGGTGCGCCCTTCGGGGTGCCACTGTGGCGTCTTCTCCGTCCCGCATTTCTGGCATCGCCACCCTGCCGCCGCAGACGGACCCAGCGGCGCGGCGGGATTCAGGCCACCATCCACCGGGACCGCCGCACAACCGCCCAAGCCATCGTCATCGCCGTCGGGGACGCGTCCTTGTTCCACAGCCACTCCAGCTCCTCCTCCCTGGCTCGGCAGCCGTCCCTCCACCGCCGGAGCCTGTGGCGGAGGCGGCGGCGGCGGGCTCCACGCGATCCCCGTCCACTGTGCCTTCCGGGGCCGCCGCATTCCCTCCGTCCGCGGCCGCGCCGGCGCCGGCGCCATCATCTGCACCGCCAGGAATTCGCCCTTGTTCAACAGCCGCTCCAGCTTTTCATTCCCCTTCTCGCCGTTGCCCGCGGCGGCGAGGGAGGCATTGGCCGCCCCCTCCCTGAGTCGGCGCAGCTCGACGACGCGGCGGTGCCAGTTGGAGTGCAGCTCCGGGGAGAAGGTGGGGCTGCTCAGCGGCCGGTACTCCGGTACGAGCCGGCCGCTCCTGTACCGCACGCCGCACGCGTTGCACAGCGTGCTGCGCCCCTCGGGGCCCTCGCGCCACTGCGGCGTCCTATCCGTCCCGCAGTGCCGGCACCGCCACCCCGCCGCCGGAGCCCGCGCCGCAACCGGAGCCTGCGGCGGGCCCCACGCCACCTCCCACCGGGGCCGCGGCGTGCCCTTCCTCCGCCGCCGCGGCGCAGACGGAGCCATCGTCTCCACCGTCGGGAACGCGTCCTTGTTCGACAGCCACTCGAGCTCCTCCTCCCCTTCATCGCCGCCGCCGCCGCCGCTAGGCTTCACGTCCGGCGCCTGCAAGAATCGACCTTGCTCCAATCATTTCCCTACCGAGAACCGCAAAAACCCTCGGAGAAACATGGACCCCGTACCGCGTGGTCCAAGAA
This sequence comes from Echinochloa crus-galli, assembly GCA_900205405.1. Lineage (NCBI taxonomy): Eukaryota > Viridiplantae > Streptophyta > Magnoliopsida > Poales > Poaceae > Echinochloa > Echinochloa crus-galli. Next base: position 967,881 of record OAMR01000103.1, read on the forward strand.
GGCCTGGAGGTCGCCGCCGCCACCGAAGAGGTCGTCCGCGACTGCCGCCGCCGAGTCGCCGTGGAGCGCGTCCACTACCACCATGGCCGCCGGTTGCTTCTCGACCTTCGAGGACACGCCGCAGCCGCAGGGGATAAAGCAAGGTTAAAAAAGACTTTTCGCGTTTTGTTGGGGCAGGTAAATCATGTTGGGGCTTTCCTTTTTGGCTCAGTAAAGGCTACTACCATTTTAACATTACCCAGAGGAATATAATTGCTATGACCTACTGTATTTCACACAATTAGACTCTCCTCGCTAGTTTCGACATGGCAATGAGTACATTTGACTAATATCATGTGTTAAACTATATTTAGAAATTTCAGATTTATTGATATTGTTATGAAAGTAATTTGCAAAACAATATACAAGTATAAATTTTCTGTTTTCAAACTAAAGATTTTACAAGTTATTGGTATCCATAATTTCACAAGTTTGATCAGATTTTATTCAAAATACTATCAAATTTTATTCAAAATACTAAGTATATGCTACTGGATGGAGTAATATCCTTGTCGAATTACAACTTACAAGCATAAGATGTAACTGTGAAGGAATGCAGAACCAAAACCATCTATGTTATGCAACTGCGGTAAGACCATTCACGAGATTAGTAAGACCAAATTACATGACGGAAACAAGTCGTCCTCATAGGTGAAGTTCAAGTAGGCTAACACAAAGTACGGTTGTCTAAAATTAATAAAATTTCTTTTATCAAAAAAAACCTAAAATATGGTGAGACTGAACTTCTTAATGTTCCCTAAAACCATTGGCATCCGAAGTCCTTTATCATGATTAGAATTCTCAGCATTCTTAGAACAGTGTATGTACAAAGTTAAAAAAGGAACATTAGTGGTAGTGAGTAGTGAGTAGTGACAATGTGTCTTGAGCAATGCACTAACTCTATGTAGATGATAGTTTTCTTCTAATATGCATCTAAATCTTTGAGCCCGCGCTTTTGATTTCTAAGTAATTCAACTCCTATATGGCTACTCATCTGATCATTTTTCATCCTCTAATCACCTTAATTATGACAAGGAAAAATATCTAAAACCTCCAAAGGCCGAAGCCAGCTTTATATATAAAGCAAAAAGAAATACTGAATTATCGATTTACAATAAAGCGTAAACCGCCAGACGAGCGGCATCCAACAGATCCTAAAGACTAAAGAGGACCCTCCAGGCCACGCGCAAGAGATAGAGATTACTCTCGACGAACACCCTAAAGGGCCAAGAGAAAAACCATATATCAACCCGACCATCCGCAGAGCCTAAAACACCACCACCAACGGCTACAGGAAGGACTCCAAACAACTCCTTCAGGAAGGCAAAGGCACAACGGCACTCGCGTTTGGTTTTCACCGCGGAAGCCTTCCACGAACCACCGTTGAACGAGACCCTGCAGACAACGCCCTCAAGAGGGAAGAGAAAACGCCGCTGCCCGACCCGACAACCGGGTCGAAGCTTACGCTTGAGAAATTCCGTCCGACGAGCCGAAAGCACCTGTACCAATTCCACTCGTTTCCATCCACCGCCCACCATCGCCGCCGCCGAAGGTCGCCACTAGGTTCCATGTGCACACGCACAGCAACACCCGACACCTCGGAAAGGCTTGGGACCCTCGATGGCCCCAAATATCTTGTCTTCCCCTCAATGGGACGGCACCGTGCCTCACAGAGTGAGATAGAAACCATGAACCTAGCAGCGGGAATTTGACTACGCTACAGGGGCTGCTTCGTCGGCGATGCGAAGAACGGAGGCGGCGCCACCGGCCACGATGAAGTCGCAGGCATATTTATGCTCCTCCCACCCTCAGCACTAAGCAGCCCGGAGGCTGAGCAGTCGCGGGACGACCGGCGCGAGGAGCAGGGAGACCTACCTTATACACCTTTCCCTTGAGCTTATTTCCATCACTCTATTCATCTATGCATGCGCCGTACCATTCTTCCATCTGAAATCCCAATTCTGGGGACTAACACGATGCAATTCTCAAATGAAATCATTAGGCCTAGAGGCTTCATGCCTGCAACCTCGACATCTTCATCGATTCCGGGAAGAAATTTCTAAATCTGACCTTAATTGATTAAACCTGACAGTGACCTTGTTGAAGGCATTGTTTTGATTAAGATGAATTGCTCCCTTGTAAAAACTTTTGATCTGGTCTTAATTGGTTGGGTCACTGCAATGTCGACACGTGCGCGTGTCGTTTCTTCGTTGGAGGCGTTGCATCTGGAGCCTACTTCATAGTTCCAAGAGTTGCTTTGGTTTGTGAAGCAGAAGAAGGTGAAGTCGCTTGTGGTAGTTTACTGCGACACGATCTTTAGGTCATGGTGCTCTCTCTTTTTTTCTTTTTCATAGGCTGTGTGTATCTTAGTTATACAGAGGCCGGGTATTATATTATCTAATTATGTACTTAATTATACTTAATATATTCATTTTGCAATCAGTCCTTGTTTACGTTATAGATTTTTGAATTAATCTATTTTTAATATTTATAATTAACGTCGTTACATCCGATGGACGGGACTAAGCTTTGGTAACACGGATCCAAACACCCCCTAAAACTGATGAAGGTCGGGACACCATTGCCACATGTATAGTACAAGTCGTTCACTTTGCAAGTAGTAGGAGTCATTGATCGTCTTACAGCAAAAGTAATATCTTGAATTTTCAAATTTACTTAAGATTAGGGGCGGGGGTTTTCATGTCATGGCCATCGAAGTTCAGAAGAAAGTATCGGACGACAGATATTGGTGGTTTGCACTGTATGTTCCCTTATATAAAATAGAATTGCAGTTTTAAAAATTCGTTAAAACAAACATGTAAAAGACCGAGAGTTGAGAGACGTTCATCTTTTGAAGCATCAACCGCAATATGCTGAAAACCATGATGCATGTTCCCTCTGGTACAATCTTGGGAAGGCGATAACCAGAACCGGAAAAACAAAAACACCCAGAGTCTTTCTTTAATCCATTTCCTAGTTTCTAACCACGTCAAAAATCTAATAAATCACTCCGTAATTCCTAAAACCCATGGGAAGGCGAATAAGCATAAACCTCAAAACGACATTAGCCTAATCATCAAGCAGCATTGCGTTGTTAATCACGTAATCAACCCCCTTTCACTTCTCTCGACGGAGGCCGCGATGGAGGAGCGGGCCTTCGCCACCACCCGCCGCGGCCGGGGCGCGCCCTTCTCCTGCGGCTGCGGCGCCGCCGCCGCCGGCAGCATCGTCTCCACCGCCGGGAACGCGTCCTTGTTGGATAGCCACTCGAGGTCCTCCTCCTCGCCCTTGGCGACGCCGCCGGCGGCGGCCGCCACCTCCAGCGCCTGCAAGAACCGACCTTGATCCGATCATTTCCTAGACAAGAACCGGAAAACCCCAGGAACAAGGGCCAGGTGCATCCGTACCACATGGTCGAAGAAGTTCTCGAGATCGAAGCAGGCACCGACGAGCTCGTCGGCGACCTCCGCCGCCGCCGCCGAGTCGCCGTGGAGCGCGTGCGCGTTCTCCACCACCATGGCCGGCACTGTTTGTCTGTTTGCGTCTCTCCACCTCTTTGAAAAAAAGAAAAGAGAGCAGGGCACATAAAAAGAAAATACTTTCCCAGGACTTTCACTTTTTGTTTCTAGGATGCCTTCGACTGGACGGTTTCTTCCTGCTGGGGCAACACGTTGCAGTCTCCGTGAATTTTGCAGCAGTGCAGCAATTTTACTTTACCATTTACCATGGGGTGATCGAGATTTCACAGTTCACACGGTGTGGTTTAGTTCCAAAAAATGAATGGAAAAGTTTGGTAAAAATATCACATCCGACACTGTAACGCACTGTAGCACTTTTCGTTTGTTTGTGGTAAATATTGTCCTATCGTAATCTAAATAGGCTCAAAAGATTCGTATCGTCGTGTACATCAAAACTATGTAATTAGTTTTTTTATTTATCCACATTTAGTGTTCCATGCATGAGGAGAGAGATTTGATGTGATAGGTGAATAGTGAAGTTTGAAAAGAGAATTTTGAGAAATTTGGTGATGTGATGGGGAACTAAACACAGCCTATCACACACTCGCACCCTTCACCGTCTCCTTCGAAACCTGCCTGACTACATTCTGGTTAATTTGCAAGATCATTCCGTTTTGACAATACTCCTAGAAAGGTCTTTCAAAAAAAAAAAGACAATACTCCTAGAAATGTGGAAGGGAATTTGATGCATGCTAGTATGTTTTCAACATGGGCCGCAAAGCTAGAGTGGATGACAAGTGCCCTCAGTTCTGAGTGATAGGTTAATTTCTTTCTGGACACCTATTTGAAATTAGGTAGCCGAAGTTCACAAATACAGCGAATAATTTAAATACATGGACGCACCAAGTTATACTTGAAATGGTTATACACAAAATATTTATCTTCCCTTTTTTACTCTAAATGAAACTCAATTTACATGCCAGGTCAAATATACCTCCCTTTTTTAGAAAGAGGTCAAATATACCTTTTTTTTAAATTATACAGTACAATGCACGTACACACGCACGCACACTCACCCCTATGAATACACGTACGCAAACCCTATCCCTATGAGCACCTCCGAAGGACTTTGCCAAGCACCACCAAACAAGGGACGAACCGCTGACTCCACCACCATTGCTCGCTCGCCTGCATCTTCATCAGTCTCTGTTTTCTAGAAAAACACGCTATAATTCCAACTAATTGGTTACTGGATGTTTTCCCTTCTCAAATCGTATGTTGAGATTAACGCTTCGTATTGAGGTTGTGCAGATCGACAGGAAAATTGCAAATAAGAAAGGACTAGTTTTTTTTTGCGGGCAAGAAAGGACTAGTTGACACTGAGGATGATAAAAAAAAATCATGTCCAGCTATCATTCATCATATAAATTTGATCCAACTGAATGTTCATTTTTTTTTTCCTACATGGCTACCTATTTGTCACCGCGCGTGCCATGAATCCCGTGAATCCCATACATGGCTACCTATGTTTTGCTTGCCGGCACAATTCATCAAGTCAGATGATGTATATACTGCAATGATGCCCAACAATTTTGGTCTTCAACGTATCATTTTTAACTATATGACTTTTAAGATAAGCTAATTAGTTTTTTTTCAACTAATCTATCTATGAGCCAAAATACGACTTACTAATCAGAAAAGCGGCCGGAGACTGTAGCGACGATGGATCAGAGGCTCAGAGCTGATGATAAGGCCATGGACAATGGTGGAAGAAAATGGAGTAAACCAGATATCCTGACAGTAGCACGGCTGGATCACATTTCATATTCGGATCAGTGGCCCGTTGAAACAGCCAGCTACATTGTTCTCTAGAAAAAGTCTTTTCCGCATCCCTCAACTATTGCCAAAGTCTGATTCCCTTCCCCTATCTCCAAAACCGGATGTTTGTGTTCCCTGAACTATGGAAACCGGTTGTTTTTCATCCTCGGTGGTTTTGAAGGAGGTAAATTGGAGGAGGTAAATGGTCCTTATGGAAAAACTGGTTTGCAAATATTTTTTTCTTAGAAAAATTATAAAAATCCTATAATCTAGTTTAATCTTAAAATTTCATATAAAATTCATTTTAGATTTGAAAATATAAGACTAGTTTAACACTCTCTCTAAAATTATGTTTTTCTTTTACTGTCTAGTTTGGAGTCATACTAGTTTCTAGACATATGAGACTAATTATAATAAATATGATTTGCTTTGATAGTTTTTATTATCAATTTTATAGTAATTCACTTTGATTACTTTTACTAAGTAGTTGCTCCCACTATTTATTATAATTGGCCTGATATAACTGGAAACTAGTATGGCTCCAAAGTAGTCATAAAAAAACATGATTTTAAAGAAAATATGAAAGTACTTTCATATTTTTTTATCTAAAACATTTTTTTCTATATTTTTAAGATTAAACCGGATTTTAGGTTTTGTATTAGATTTCTAAGAAAAAATATATTTGCAAACCTTTTTTTAAAGGCCATGTTAGGTCCTCGAACTATCAACTAAATGTCAATTTACCCCCTCCAAAACCACTCTCGAAACTTAAAACCAACTGGTTTTTAGAGTTCAGGGAACATAAACATCCGATTCTAGAGATGAGGGAAGAGAATCAAACTTAGGCAATAGTTAAGGGGTGTCAAAAGGACTTTTTCGTTGTTCTCTCCAGTTTGTAAAATCCAGGCCCAATTCATGCAACAACAAACAGGGCCTTCCACTTATTATTCCAAACGGGGTCAAGTGAACAATGTTGATTTGATTTCACTATAATATTCCAACAATCGATGCAGGCGGGCCAACTGATCATCTTGGTAACGGGCCTAACGGCTAACGACATATTTCTCGCCACGGAATGGAAACGTTGTTCATTGCTGCTAGATCTGAGCCTCTAAAAATGGATAGCGGCGTAGCTTGCAAGGCTAGTCAACACCTCACTAGCCGGCAGTAATTATGGCGGTCATTAGTTTAGTTTCTTCAATGTGTCAGAGCTGTAATTGTGGAGTGGCAATGTGACACCTTGAAATGGCAAAACCTAGCATGTTGACACTGTTTACTAATCCTACTCGCACGCACTTCTAGGTCTTAAGAAAGCTTGTTAACTCCTTCCACGTACAGTACCTTGGCAAAACCTTGGCAGGTGCTGGCTGAAATTTTCTCTGATTCACTGAATAATAATGCACTTCCTCTGATCACAGATATAAATAGTTCTAGATCTGTTTTACTCCCTCCGTTCCAATTTATTAGTCGTTTTGGCATTTCAAGATTCATATTAGTAGTATGTATGTAGACATAAGTATATATGTAGATACATACTATTATCTATGAATCTAGATTTGCCAAAACGACTTATAATTTGGAACGGATGGAGTATCATTTTTGTGGATGTGATCAGAGGAAGTACTCCATCGTGTAAGGATGGATCACGCATACAGCGTATAATTCGTTGACCCTTTGTGAAAATCGAAGAGCGCATAGTTTTAAGAACAAGAGAGGGAAAGAAAATTCATGAACACATAAATCTGTACAGTTTTTAATGACATGCATGGTTAAAAACTCACAACTTGCAAGTGGTAGAAGCATTGACCACACAGCAACCAGTTGGTCTCGCGTCCGTGTCCATCTCTTCTCTCTCTCCGTATGGTAAAAAAGCTTCTGTGTTAGTTTCAGGGAACACAAGATTAATCATAGCGGTTTTACTAGAGTAAGATCAGAGGCCCTCGCACAACCCCATAGGGTAGCAAAGAACCATGTGCATAGAAGTGGAAGGCGTTTAGTACGTGATCTGTGCGCAGACTGCTGCTGCTGCTGACAATGGCTAGGCAACTACACTCACGAACAGATGAAGGCATGAAGCTCACCGCCATCGGCGAAGCAAATTTCCACAAAGATGCAGAGGACGACGCCGACAAGCACGGCGGCGGCGTGCTCCGGCCGTCGCGGATGTGCCGCCTCGCCATCCTCTCCACCACGTTCTGGGCCTTCGTGCTCTTCCTGCACTCCAGCGGCAACCAAGGCAACGGCGGTGGCGTGGCGTCGGTCCTGTTCAAGCAGGCGGCGTTCTCCCTCCCTCCCCTGCTGTCCGGCAACACGGCCGGCCGCGGCAGCAATCCACCCGCGCAGGCACAGTTTCCGCCGTCGGTGGCAGCGGTGCACGCCGGGGAACGGAGCGCGACGGCGGCGCCGCCGGCGGCCGACCGCTGCGTGGGGCGTTACATCTACATGTACGACCTCCCACCGCGCTTCAACGACGACCTCGTCCGGGACTGCAAGAAGCTGTGGCGGTTCTACGACATGTGCCCGCTCGTGGCCAACTCCGGCATGGGCCGGCCGCTGGGCGACGAGGGCGGCGTTTTCTCCCCCCGCGGCTGGTACGCCACCAACCAGTTCACGCTCGACATCATCTTCCACGTCCGGATGCAGGGCTACGCGTGCCTCACCGCCGACCCGTCCCGCGCCGCCGCCGTGTACGTGCCCTTCTACGCCAGCCTCGACGGCGGGCGGCACATGTGGAATGCCACCTCCCTGCGGGACGCGCTCGCCCTCGACCTCGTCGAGTGGCTGGCGCGGCGCCCCGAGTGGCGCGCCATGGGCGGCCGCGACCACTTCATGGTGGCCGGGCGCACCGGGTGGGACTTCCGGCGGTGGGGGGACGCCGACGAGCAGTGGGGCACCAAGCTGCTCAACATCCCGGCCGTGCAGAACATGACGGTGCTCATCCTGGAGAAGAGCCCGTGGCGGCGGAACAACTTCGCCGTGCCGTACCCGACCTACTTCCACCCGGAGACGGCGGCGGAGGTGGCCGCCTGGCAGGAGAAGGTGCGGGGCGCGGAGCGCACGTGGCTCTTCGCGTTCGCCGGCGCGCCGCACCCGTGGCAGCGCGAGACGGTCCGGCCGGAGATCTTCCAGCAGTGCGGCGCGTCGCGGCGGTGCAGGCTATTCCGGTGCGGCGGCGAGCGCGGCGCCAAGAGCTGCAAGTCGCCGGGCGCCGTGATGCGGGTGTTCGAGAGCTCGGACTTCTGCCTCCAGCCGCGGGGGGACTCGCTGACGCGGCGGTCCACGTTCGACGCCGTCCTGGCCGGGTGCATCCCGGTGTTCTTCCACCCGGGGTCGGCGTACGAGCAGTACACGCTGCACCTCCCGCCGGAGCGCGAGAGGTGGTCGGTGCTCATCATGCACACGGAGGTGAGCGAGCGGAACGTGAGCATCGAGGAGACGCTGGCCAAGATCCCGCCGGAGACGGTGAGGGCGATGCGGGAGGAGGTGATCCGGCTCATACCCAGGGTGGTGTACGCGGATCCGAGGTCGCGGCGCGTCGACTTCAAGGACGCGTTCGACGTCGCGGTGGAGGCCGTCATTGACCGGGTGGCCAGGCGGCGGCGGGGAGACGACGCCGAGGGACGCTAGCTGATCGATGAGACTGTGGCTGGTTTGGTGTATGTCTCATCGTCTGCTGCCGCGCGCGGCCGCAAAGACTCTCGCGAGCGGCATGAGTGCGCTCATCGATCAGCTGCCACATGTCAAAGTGCAATCTTCGTTGTGCTGCACATCTTTGATTTCTTTGTCACGCATGCATGAAGGAGCATCTTTTGCACAGTGAAAGCTAGGTGTGCATCAGAACTAGCGTGGTACTGGTACCTCTGCTCGTTCTAAACCATTTGGTTAATTACTATGCTGATGAAGTTGAACGTGTTGCGGGATGGTGCCAGTGCCACACTACGGCCACGGTCCAACCTGCTATTGATTCTGGTTCTGTCCTCACCATCTCACAGGCTGTGTTTAGTTCCAAAAAGTGTAGGAGAAAGTTTGGAGAAAATGTCACATCGGACATTGTATCGTACTGTAGCACCTTTCATTTGTTTGTGGTAAACATTGTCCTATCAAGACCTAAATAGGCTCAAAAGATTCGTCTCGTCGTGTACATCAAAACCATACAATTAGTTTTTTTATTTACCTACGTTTAGTGTTCCATGCATGAGGAGAGAGATTTGATGTGATAGGTGGATAGTGATGTTTGGAGAGAGAATTTTAGGAATTTTGGTGATGGGATG
>OAMR01000103.1:980846-995214 GCA_900205405.1 Echinochloa crus-galli
AGAGAAAGTTTGATAAAAATGTCACATCGGACACTGTAGCGCACTGTAGCACTTTTCGTTTGTTTGTGGTAAACATTGTCCTATCATGACCTAACTAGGCTCAAAAGATTCGTCTCGTCGTGTACATCAAAACCATACAATTAGTTTTTTTATTTACCTACGTTTAGTGTTCCATGCATGAGGAGAGAGATTTGATGTGATAGGTGGATAGTGATGTTTAGAGAGAGAATTTTGGAAATTTTGATGATGTGATGGAGAACTAAACACAGCCACAGTCTCACGAAGATTTCTTTCTTTGGGCTTTGGGCCGCCCACGTGCGGCCCTAGCTTTGACTAAAAGCTACGGGTGGGACCAGCCACACAATTTGTGTTCCTTTTCCCATTTCTTTCTAAACTAGTGTTCTTAAAGGCTCTTCCGGGCACATAGCTCGATTAATCTTTCTACATGAAACTAGAACGACAATACATAGAATTTATATATAGGGGAACTTCTTAGAAGGGTTAGGCAATTTGGTTTTGAAGGGTGTGTTACAAGTAATATAAGGGTCGATCCTTAGAGCAAAGCTTACGGCTACGCCGGCTGCGGGCAAAATGGGCGGTATCGGGAAAGCTGCGATGGTGGGCTCCACTAGTTTTTAATACACCTGCGAGCACTGTAGCGAGAGTTGAGCCAATCACAGACGCGCAAGCCTGTATCCGCCCGCTCACGCCGGCGTTTCGCGAAACGCCTGTTCCCCACTCTCTCTCCTTTTCTCTCTCTGCCAGCGGTGATTTTTCCAACGTGGCAACTCTTACCGCCCGCTTACCTGGCTTCATAATACTTGCTCTTATAAGTTATGCGTACAAACATATGAAGCATAGTGCCCAGTGTCGGATCCAGGAATGAGACAAAGGTGGCTAAATTACAGAGACCTAGAAATCTCAGTAGCTATCCCGGGCTGTGTGGACTGAATTGGCTGATGATGGGCTTCTACTTGAGCTAAACTATACGGTTTTACTGATTGCTAACTGGGCTCCGTCCGGGCCCGTGGGCACGAAATAGGCACATGATATAGCATTTGATGTCGGCATTGAATGCATGGATGTGCATTAAGAGGGGTTGTTCCTCCATATTTGTTGGATACGATGACATCAAATACGATAGTGTAAGTAAGACACTATATGTGTGGGGTGCTGCCCCTTGGAAGAGCTAGATTGTGTGGGTTTTAGAGGGCAGGGCGTTCGTGCAAGTTGGTTTGTTGAATCAATGAGAGGTCTAGAGGAGCACCAAGCGTAACAATTTATAGATGAAGGTGCAACTATGGAGGCAACAATAAGGCAGCTATCAAAATGGGCCGATGACCTGGAGGAAAAGAACAGTGGAGGTGCACTAGAGTGGAGAGCTCTAATGGATCCAAGCGACATGTCGGCAAGCCCGAGTAGGGATTACTCGACGACATCCACTTAATTTCAATCAAGTCAAAATAAAAATCATATCATTCTTAATTAAACAAATCTGTAGAGGTAAGAAAAATAATACGAGAATTGACTATATTGAAAAATAAAAGAAAAAACTTTACAAATCTCATGCTTAAAAACATCATGAGATACTTGAATAGAGATCCTTTAGTCTAAAAAATAATATTGTTCTGAGAATAATAGCGCGGACAAGTGGTGCTCAGGCTCCCGATACAGCTTCATCCGATTTGAGCGATTTGTGACTGTGGAGACAATAGCAAGGTCGACGGTGGGCTTTTGTTTAGAAACAATAGTATAGATGAAGCAGGGGCGAAGCCAGCGCTGCGGCTCGCCGATGTCAGTAGCAACTTTTACTGGTGTCATTACCTTTATAAACAGTGTTTAAACAGTATTTAGTACTAGATTATCTGAAATCCGTCGATGTCAGCTGACATCAACGGCAAGATGTAGCTCCGCCACTGAGATGAAGACACTCATACACAAGCACACTACCTCACTCCTATAAATACATACACGCAAATCCCACCCTTATGAACACCTTCGAGATACCGGGCCAACGGATGTCAAGATTTACGAAGTCATCAGGATACCTGGTTGTCGATGAAGACGCTGCCTACCACCAGGGGCGGAGCTACCATCTATCTATAGACGTCAGCTGACATCGATAAAATTTCGTAAACTCTGTATTAATTAATACCTAGAACTTTAGAAGTAGATTTGGATAAAGAATCAATATAAATGACACTGGTGATATGTAGATGACCTTGACGACTTCGCTGCCTGGCTCCGCTCCTGTCTACCACTGAAAGGATAACGCCGATTAAATGCTGGAATAAATCCTAGTCGACGGTGGGGCTAGGGTGGTATGCATGCAGTGACTGGCCTAGTACGGATGGAAAGGTCGATGACACTTACTTACGGACTGGGCTAACATGTAACAAGTCGTGTGGAAGGGAAGCGCGTGACCCGTAGCCCCGCTGCCTCAAAACCCCGTCGCCTCCTCCGCCAAGGCTCTGGCGGTCATCGCCGCCTACGCCGCAGCCGACTCTCTGCCCGACGCCCTAGACACATCTTCTATGGCCGCTAGTGAGCTCCAGCCCCAGCAACTCGGGGCCCCTAACCGTAGGATAAACTTAGCACTTACTAAGGTAGGAGGAAGCGGAGGCTGGAGTTTTTACACCATGGTGGAAATTTCTGTGTTTTCTTGGAATGGAAACTATGTGTTCTCCAGAAATTCCTTTCCCTATAATTTCCTGACCGTAAAAAAAAATTCAACAGCTGTAGGTATGCTGTTGCAGTTTCTAGTTGTGTTTAAGTGGATCTGCTGCAATTTCTAGGACTGATCAGGTTCGTACAATCCATTGCCGACTTCGTGTTAAAGAATGAAGAGCGCGCGATCCAGTGAAGTCAATGCCCTAACATTTACACCTTGTACTATAATGACATGTTGATCCAGCTCGACATTTCCTGGATCTAAATCTAGCAATAGCAGGGGAAGACGTTCAGAGTGTGCTGTCGTACCTGCAAACAAAACACCTGCAAACCAATGAAGCCCACCACTGTCGCTGCAAACTTCAAGAACTATGCCATGGACGCCGGCGACAAGCCCGACGCCGGCAGCGGTGCCATAATCCGGACATCCCGGATGTTCCACATCGTCATTCTATCCACCGCCTTCTGGGCCCTGGTGTTCTACATGCACTCCCGCATGCAGGGCGGCGGCGGCGGCGGCGTGGTGTCCGTGCTGTTCAAGCCATCAGCGTTGTCGTCCGTGCCCAAGCCGTCCGGCATCCCCGTCGCCGAGACCCCTCCATCCGAGCAGCCGCCGGCGTCGTCGGTGGCGCCGGAGAGCCGGAGCGGGACAGCGCCGGCGGCGGACCGTTGCGCGGGACGGTACATCTACATGTATGACCTGCCACCGCGCTTCAACGAGGACCTCATCCGCGGCTGCCGCAAGCTCTCGCCGTGGACGGACGTGTGCCCGTACCTCGCCAACTGCGGCATGGGCCCGGTGCTCGGCGACGAGGGAGGCGTGTTCCAGGCCCGCGGCTGGTACGCCACCGACCAGTTCACGCTCGAGATCATCTCCCACTGCCGGATGAAGCGCCACGAGTGCCTCACCGCCGACGCCTCCCTGGCAACCGCGGTGTACGTGCCGTTCTACGCCGCCATGGACGCCGGCAGGTACTTCTTCAACGCCACCTCGGTGCGGGACGCGCTCGCCCTCGACCTCGTCGACTGGCTGGTGCGGCGCCCGGAGTGGCGCGCCATGGGCGGCCGCGACCACTTCATGGTGGCCGGGCGGACCTCGTGGGAGCTCGAGCGGAGGGCCGACGACGGGGACGACGCGTGGGGCACCAAGCTGCTCACCCTCCCGGCCATCCGGAACATGACGTCGCTCATCCTGGAGACCAGCCCGTGGGACCGGGACAATAATTTTGGATTGGGAAGCGATGATGCTCATCATCAGAGGTGGAGCAGCCTCGCGATCCCTTACCCGACGTACTTCCACCCGGAGGCGGCCGCCGACGTGGCGGCCTGGCAGGAGACGGTGCGCGGGGCGGAGCGCAAGTGGCTCTTCTCGTTCGCCGGCGCGCCGCGGCCCGGGAGCAAGAGGACCATCCGCGGCGAGAGCATCCGGCAGTGCGGCGCGTCGAGCCACTGCAACCTCTTCGACTGCGGCAGCGGCGCCGGCTGCTACTGGCCGGGCGGCGCCACGCGCGTGTTCAAGAGCTCGCACTTCTGCCTCGAGCCGCGCGGGGACACGCTGACGCGGCGCTCCACGTTCGACGCCATCCTCGCCGGGTGCATCCCGGTGTTCTTCCACCCCGGGTCGGCGTACACGCAGTACAGGCTGCACTTCCCCAGCGACCCCAACAGCTACTCGGTGCTCATCATGCACACCGACGTGACGGGCCGGAACGTGAGCATCGAGGAGACGCTGAGCAACATCTCGCCGCAGGCGGTGAAGGCGATGCGGGAGGAGGTGATCAGGCTCATCCCGAGGGTGGTGTACGCGGACCCAAGGCCGGCGCGTGTGGATTTCAAGGACGCGTTCGATATAGCCTTGGATGCGGTCATGGAACGCGTGGCTAAGCGGCGACGGGCGGCCACCGGCGGGGAGCACTAAGGGGCGCGCCGACGGCCGGCGTCAGGTCCGGAAGGCTGACGCACCGGTGCCTTCTGGACGCACTCGTTAGGAACGGCCAATTGTCATCTTCGGAGCATTTGCATGGGACTCGAGCTTTGACTTGCCTGACGGCCTGACCGTGTGAGACTGTGAGTCTATTATATTAGAAAAAAATTCCTATGATTAGGTTGCTCGCGTACTCTGTGGAAGAGCATCGGCAGATAGTATGCAGCTAGCGCGGCAGCTCAGTATCCTTGCTTAGCCTCCCTTTCTCGCTTTACATCGCTTGCTTCAGAGTTCAGATATCATGGTAGAATTTTGTACAAAACTATGCACTTTTAAAGGGTCCTACTTTCTAGATGCCCGAAAATAGTCATAATTCCAGGCGATCCTGATCCGTTGGCTTGATATATGAGACAACTATACATCTTCTTACCCATTTTCTCTTTATGCAGCACCGCCTTTTCTCCTATCATTTGTGATGGGCTCTCTGTGCAGTTAGTTGGTAAAGTATCATGTGCTGTAATCTGTCTACTTAGATTCAAATCCTTTGGTGTCGTTTTTTTTTCTGTATTGAATCCAATTTTTAACTGGCTCTATTCTTTCAGTGGTAGACGATATATCCGTCGACAAGAAGACGTCTATAGTAGCTTTATCAATCTCGATATTAGCCGGCTCAGTCTCTCAAAGATACTCATACTTAACTCATACTACCGCTTCCCGTGCTGACTAATTTGTTTTTCATCTTTTCGCCAATGCCACCGTCAGCAATCCTCCGCCAACTGCATCACCTTCCTCTGCCACGTCCGTTGTCCATCTATTCCACCAATCTAGTGGCTTTCCATAAACTTCTTCCATAAACCTAGAACATATATATGAGTCTGACAGCCCTAAAACCCAAAACCTTAAGGCCCTCCAGCAGCCGCTCCACGTTGATGGGTTCTTGCTCTACATTGATGGGTTCTCGAGCCGTCCTATAAAATTCCGCAAATCTCATGACCCCAACTTAGGGATAAAAGTTTGAATAATTTTAGGTCACGGGTTTGATCCAAAATCATGATAAAATAAACTAAAATAATATTTCACACCTTATTAATTTAGGAGGAGATATAAACTAGAATAACATGTCAGTGTAAGTAACAGTTGGCCCAAAAAACATCATTACATACACACTCGTCATATTAGGCGAATGCGATTATTTGACATTGCTTGCACCTGGAACGCAGTTCGTTATTAGAGAGTGAGTGATCATAATTCATAACCCAACTGGAAACGGCGAATCTCTATGATGTGGCAACGTCTACCCGCTAATCAAACGTATGCCGATATCAGTGTGGTGTGTGCGCTCGTGATTTGTTAGGATAGTTCAAGATCTTCGTTGGTGACATGTCAACAAGTGGGGCGCTCAGCCGAGCACGCGATCCAAAGATCGATCTATCGTACCATATACTGTCAAATTTTAGTAGAAGCTCTAGACACGAAGCTCGATCCACCAATAAATTTGAGTAGAAGCTGGTTCTTGCCACTTGCTCATTGCTCAATACGTACACGTAGAACAAACATAGAACAAATTAATTAACTCTGTATTATTCCGTATATTTGACACCGAGCAATTTCTTGCTATTTCTCGTCGAAAAACTTCTATCTACCAAAGCAGTCACGATCTAAGATACTACTATCGGTTTTTATAGTCTCCACACACCAGTAAAAAAAACTAGTCCTAAACACTATCCTCTCAAGGCAAGCACTAATGTTCTATACTCAAATTAAATGCCACCCCTCTCTTATCATGTCCTGAATGTCGTATAGAAATCATTACTCTTCTTTAATTTTGTTCCACCATTAGGCTTCTTTTGTTCAGACATGGCTAATGGGAAAGAGATGGTCCAAGGGGTATGGGTAAAAATGCAATTTTGTAACCATAGTGAATGAGATATTGACTGGGACGATGACAAGGAAGACAAAGTGACATTCCACGTCAGTCAAAGGATTAAAATGAGACGGTTGCGAAAGTTTGAGGATAAAAAGGGTCATTTTTATAGTTAAAAGATGAAATTGAGCTTTTGATGATGGTTGAAGTACCATTTTAGCTATTCCGCTAAGCAAAATCATATCCTGACGAACGACACGTATGCATCGGAGGAAGAAAAACAAAACCTCCCGAGATTAATTATTCTGTTTCTTTAGGAGTCCTTAACGGGAAATCCAAACCAATTTAAAAAGAAAACAGAATGCCCAGGGCTGCTCCGCAGAGCGCGCCACTAGGCCAGTAGCCACGTCGCATGGCAGCTACACGACTACACGTGTACTGAGCACAAGATCTTACTACAGTGACGCATCGAAGAGACGAAGACTCTGATCCGAATGGTCCTAGATGCGTGCGCGCACGTCGCGAGTGAGGAGCTCCACGTGACGGTGGCATTGGCGAATGGCGAGACAGCTCAATCAGCGTTCCTCGACGTCGTCGTCGCCCCGCCGGCGCTTGGCCACTCGGTCGAGGACGGCCTCCACCGCGATGTCAAACGCGTCCTTGAAGTCCAGGCGCGTCGACCTCGGGTCCGCGTACACCACCTTCGGTATGAGCCGGATCACCTCCTCCCGCATCGCCTTCACCTTCTCCGGCGGGATCCTGCTCAGCGTCTCCTCGATGCTCACGTTCCGGCCCGCCACGTCGGTGTGCATGATGAGCACCGACCAGCTCCCGGGCTCCGGCGGGAGGTGCGCCGTGTACTGCGTGTAGGCCGAGTCCGGGTGGAAGAACACCGGGATGCACCCGGCCAGGACGGCGTCGAACGTGGACCGCCGCGTCGCCGTGTCCCCGCGCGGCTGGAGGCAGAAGTTCGAGCTCCCGAAGACGCGCATCACGGCGGCCGGCGACGACTCGCACTCGGACGCCTTGGCGCACCGGAACATCCCGCAGCGGCTCGACGCGCCGCACTGGCGGCGCGCCACTCGGGCCGCCGCGCCAGCCACGCCACGAGGTCGAGCGCGACCGCGTCCCTCGTCGCGGTGGCGTTCCCGTGGTGCCGGCCGCCGTCGAGGCTGGCGTAGGCCGGGACGAACACGGCCGCGGCGCGGGCGGGGTCGCGGGTGAGGCACTCGTAGCGCCGCATCCGGCAACGGAGGATGACGTCGAGCATGAACTGGTCGGTGGCGTACCAGCCGCGGCCGGGGAAGGCGGCGCCGCCCCCCAGCGGCCGGCCCATGCCGCAGTTGGGCATGTAGGGGCACATGTCCATCCAGGGGCGGAGCGCGCGGCAGCCGCGGACGATGTCGTCGTTGAAGCGCGGCGGCAAGTCGTACACGTAGATGTACCGACCCGCGCAGCGGTCGGCCGTCACGGTGACGCTGGGCAGCAGGGGGAGGGAGAAGGGCGATTGCTGGAACAGAACGGACGCGACGGCCCAGAAAGTGGTGGCCAGAGCGACGATGTAGCAGACCCGGGACGGCCACGGGACGCCGCCGGCGTCATGCTTGTCGGCGGCGTCCTTCTGGAAGCTTGGCCCGAGGGTGGTGGGCTTCATCGGCTTGCAAGCGGTAGCCGATCTGCGGAGCCGTTGTCTTGTTTGCAGGCGAGGCGATCTGCGGAGCCCAGCTCTGAATCACCTGGCGTCGGTCGATGTGCGGAGCACGGCTCTCAAGAATCTGCTGTACTAGGAACGTAATTATTACGGAATCTCTTGTACGGGCCTGCTCGCTCGCTCGCTCGCTCTTGCTGATTCGTAAACGGGCAAGTACCAACGGATCGCCGTGGGACCGTTGCATACTAGCAAGTCAATCAGATGAGAGGATCAAGGGGAGATCGAGATTTGTCGGTTCCCCGACTCATGCCAATAATTATGATTAGGGAAAGGATTAAGCCAAAAAAGGAGTCAAAAGATCTCCTAACAAAAAACAAAAAACAAAAGAAAAGCAGGAGTGGGCATCGTTTTTCAGGCCTGCCCGCCTACTCTGCTACTAGTGTTTGGTCCACAAAAAGAGGAGCCGAAGCCGATCCAGCGAACCGGGACCAGTGCTCACGGGCCACGGCAGTCGGTGTGGCCCGGCCGCTCGCATAAAAGCCGGCAGGGGGCGTTGGCACGGCACATGCCTGTGCGTGCATCACTGCTTGTTTTGCGGTGACCCTTCTGGACGGCAGGCGCGGCACGCCGCACGCGAGCGAGCTACACGCAGACTGCGCGGCGCGGCGGAGAGGCGACACCAAGCCAAGGGGACTAGCAGGGGAGGTCATGCAACAAGGTTTCTTCCTACCCGCTAGCTGACGCGCCGAGGGGCCGACCGCAATCGCAAGAAACTTGCAACCGCAGAAACGCTATTTTCCTTCCAAGACTTACTGATGTTTTGGCTTCCATATACTGGAGCACGACCGGTGGGCCGCGGTAGTAGGGGAGCAAGAAACGGGTTCTGGCCTGTGGGAGGAAGACAGCACGAGGGATTGTAAGGACTAAGGATATGCGAATGTGCAGCGGCAAAGAGTATTGGCCCGTAATCTTTCTGTCATGTCGGGTAAGGCAAACATTAGCAGTGACACCAAGGAAGAAAAAATAAACAGCTTCATGCCCAAAGACATTATAATGTGGGTGAGGATTAGTTATGTCTATAATTTTAAAAGGAATAAAAGTTCAATTTTTAACATCTCATTATCATAAAAGTTTGGTTTTTAATCTTTAAGAATTGGACACCGAGGGCAATTAACTCCCGAAAACGGAGAAATTTGGCCCTTGTGTGGTTTTCAGTTCATGAATATTTTTTTATAAAGTAGTTTAATCTAAAAAACCATAAATAAGTTATTTGAAATAAAGTAATATGGAATTATGGAAAACCAAAATTTTTTCTACAAATGCAACCTATCTGTTGGTACTTTGTTTGGGGTTATTTGCATCTTATTTGTTACTATTCATAGCCTTTTTTGGAAAAGCAATAAAGCACTGGGAATATGAAGAAATAGTATCTTTTTTTAGGAATGAATAAATAGTATCCAATAAGTACTGATAGTGCACCAATAGACAGGTTATAGTTTAGAAAAAATAGTACTGGATTCATATTTTTATGATTTAAAATAAATTAGTTATAGATTTTTTAGATTAAACCGTTTTTTCAAAAATCCCATAAAATATAAAATCATCTTTGAAATTATCCAAATGTCCAAATTTGAATGGTTTTGAATGGTGGATGGCCCTTGATATCCAGTTTTGCAATTAATGGTTGAAAATTAGATTTTTGTAATTGTTGGAGGGTGAAAATCGGGCTTTTCCTATTTTAAAATATAGGTGAAAGAAGAATATGAACTATTTTTTTAGATTAATATGAACTATTCTTTTTGAGCACAAAGAATCTGAACTATTTGATACATATTTTTTAGATGGTTTTCATAATTCATATTTCACGGTTTATCCAAATACCTTTTAGGAGAAGAGACGGCCTAGCCCAATTATAATGTTAGCCCAATTACAAAAGGCCAAGCTTCATTCTTGGCCCAACCTTTGGACACGAAAGGAAAGGAATCTATATAACCTATATAATTATATAATTAGTACCCGCGAATTAGCTTGTAGTCTAATGGTAGGACGGTCCAGTGGGACGCTATCCACCAAGGTTTAAATCCTGGTGCTTGCACGGTGAACGCGCAGCCCATGAACGCGGCCAGCTATCAGATACACGCACGGTGATTCTGAATCCTGATTGCTGAGTGGAGAAACAAGCATTCTAGTAGTTTCCTAGGTGCCGGAGTTGCAATTGGTGCACTCTCAGCGAGTCAAAGCCTCAAACTAAAGAAATCTGTTCTAGTGTTTCCCAAAATTACAGTGTTAGCCCAATTGCAAAAGGGCCGAGCATCATTCGTGGCCCAATCTTCTTGGACACGAAAGGAAGGGAATAAAGTTGAACTTTTGCCGTGTGGTGTTACTACATCACTAATAATTTTTTTATTTCCCTAAAAGAAAACTAATAATTTTTTTATCCTCCCCAAATATCATGAACACAACTCTCTTGGACTTTCGGTGAAAAAAAAAACATTAAGAGCATGCTTGGAACGCCGGTATTTTACATGAAGAAAATGGTGAACTCCACTAGAAATCAGAAAGAAAAACCCATTCACGCGTTCCAAACGAGCCTACATTTCTTCACGAAACAATGTCACGCAAAATGGTGCAATGAAGACGAGCTAATTGAACAGGGGATCCCATTCGTGTGGGTCCTCAGCCTTCTGCCCTTCTCCCAGCAACGGGTACTTCCAGCTAAACCTCTCTACCTTCTCCTCCTCCGGTCGACCCTCCACGATGCCTCTCCTCAGCTTGGTCACCTTGCTGATCACGGCCGCCACGGCGATGTCGAACGCGTCCTTCACCGTCGTCTCGAGCCTCGACGTCGCGTCGCTGTAGGTCACCGACGGGATGAGGCCGATGACGGCGTCCCTCATCGCCCCCACCATCTCCGGCGGTATTTTCCGGAGCCTCTCCTCCACGCTCGCGTTCCTGCGCACGTCCTCCTCCGGGATGTACACCGAGTAGTCGGCGTGGGCCTTGGGCAGGTGCCAGCTGTACTGCACGTATGCCGACGAGGGGTGGAAGAACACCGGGATGCAGCCGGTGAGCACGGCGTCGAAGGCCGGGCGGCGGGTGTCGGTGCCGCCGCGCGGCAGGAGGCAGAACGTCGAGCTCTGGAACAGCTTCATGACGCCGGCCGGGGAGTCGCACTTGCTGTCCGGGCCCGTGGTGCTGCACTCCATGAGTGAGCAGGAGGGCGACGCCTTGCACTGGTCGACGAGGTGGCCTTCGATGGACTTGGCGTCGCCGGGCCGCGCCACGCCGGCGAAGGAGAAGAGGAAGGGGCGGTCGAGCGCGCGCACCCGGTCCTGCCAGAAGAAGAGGTCCTCGTCGCTGGAGGGGTGGAACGCGGTCGGGTACGGGATGGCGACGTCGTTGAGGTGCCACGGGCTGGCCTCCACGACGAGCGTGGTCATGTTCTTGGCGGCGGGGAGGTTGAGCAGCTTGCTCCCCCACTCGGCCTGGCCGGCGTCGTCGGCCTTCCGCCGGAAGTCCCACGTGGTGCGGCCGGCGACGAAGAAGTGGTCGCGGCCGCCCATGGCGCGCCACGCGGGGCGCTCGGCGAGGAGGCGCGCCAGGTCCAGCGCCAGCTCGTCCCGCGCGGAGACGTTGTTGCCCCAGAGGTGGCGCGCGACGTCGAGGCCGGCGTAGAAGGGCACGAAGACGGCGGCGGCCAGGGCGGGGTCGTCGGTGAGGCACTCGTACCGCTTGATCCGCTCGTGGAAGATGATGTCCAGCGCGTGCTCGTCGGTGTCGTACCAGCCGGTGCCGGTGCCCTGGAACGCGTCCTTGCCGCCGCGGAGGAGCGGGCCGAAGCCGCCGTTGGTCGTGTACCTGCACATGTCCGTCCACGGCGAGAGCTTGTCGCAGTTCTGGACCATGTCCTTGTTGAAGCGGGCCGGGAGCTCCTGCACGTAGATGTACTGCCCGCCGCACAGGTCGTCCTTGTTGTCCGCCGCCGCGAGCGCCCGGGCGAAGGGGCGGCCGCCGTACTTGGTGGCGTGAGTCGCCGCCGAGCGCGAGTCCTTCTCCTTCGGCGACGTCTTGCCTCCATTTTCGGAGTCAGAAGGTTCCGGCTTCGAAGGCTTCGACGACGACGCATCACCGCCGGCGTCGACAGGAGCCGAGTGGGGATGATCGGAGACCGGCGGCTCGTCCCGAGCGATCGGAACTATCTTCCGCGCTTGATGCACCGGCGACGGCGGCGGCGGACCGTGCACGGTCTCGATGCGCACCACGCCGGCATCAGCGCCGCGGCCGAGGCCGGCTTCGCTGGGCGGGCGGTCCTTCTTCCCGGCCTCCGGCATTTTACAAACAACTTGTGTGAGCAGACGGAGGTGCTGCGTTTCTTGTAATTTAGGCCGTAGCCTCTTGGCCAAGGCTGGATAGTTATATCCATTATCTAAAAAAAGGCCACATGAACGCCGGCTCGTTGGCTTATCCATGTCTTTTGTCTTCGGCCAGCAGTACTTTCTACAAATTATTTTTTCTTTGTAATAATCGTAGGAGATGCTTCGAGTGCAATGGGGCAGTCCGTTTCACCCTCCAATCGTAGAGTCTGATTCGCGCGATCCACATCTGAGCCATCCCACACGATGGGTAAACAGAGATTAAATTGATGATCAGGGTTCAGGGGCAAGTTACTGAACGGCGTGCAGCTAGTCAACAACACTGTTGTGCCTCACCGTGAAATAATGCACATGGCCGATGCCACCGCGCAAGGATGAGATTCAGTATTGCGGAATGCTAAGCATTTGTCTTATGTTCCTTTTTTTTACTATAAATATAAAATAATTGTAGAGACTAATAATTGTAACATAAAAATTGTATGCTGGTAGATTTATCAAGAAAACCTCTATTTGAACTAATTTATTTTTAGAGATATTGTTAGTCAAAACTAAAAATATTTGGCTATGGAGGGAGCACCTACCATGTATAATTAGATTTGTTATGTCATATATGCGATAGGAAAAAGTCGACTTCACCCCTCAACCTATGATGAGTGGAACACATTACCCCCAACCTATGAAAATTGATTTTTTCTGTAACTTTAGATCTATGCTTTTTTTCATAGCTGTAAAAAAATATACTAAAGCATTCCGTATTATATGTTCACTGTGTAGATCTACTCATTTGGAGTCCAACACAATTTGATTTTTTTTTCTTTTTATGATTTTTCTGTGATTTATTATGATTTTTCAAAACTGCCTCAGGGGGTGATTTGTCCGGTTTTAGAAAGTTTAAGGTGTAAAAAA
Source organism: Echinochloa crus-galli (assembly GCA_900205405.1). Taxonomy (NCBI): domain Eukaryota; kingdom Viridiplantae; phylum Streptophyta; class Magnoliopsida; order Poales; family Poaceae; genus Echinochloa; species Echinochloa crus-galli. The sequence continues at coordinate 994,235 of OAMR01000103.1, forward strand.
TCTATTTTCATAGCTTGGGGGTGATGTGTTCCACCTATCATAGATGGGGGTGAAGTAGACTTTTTCCTATGCGATACCAATTTGGAATCATAAATGTTGATATTATTGTTTAAATGTAGTCAAACTTATAATAGTTTAACTGCAATCAAACAAACTATATTGTGACTTAAGCTAAGAGATATGGTTGTACTTTTCTCATCAGTTAAAGTGGTGCATTTTAAATTGGAAAAGATCCATATTACTCCCTCCAACTGTAGACAAAGTTTACATAGCCCCCTAAACTATAAAACCGTTTACTTAACCCCTTGAGTTTCAAAACCAATTTATTTTTCACCTTAAGCATCCAGTAAAACTGGTTTTATCAATGTAGATAGTGGTTTCGTTTGTTTTGATGACTGGAATAGCCACATCATCAATCATTGTCCACATATGTGCCTTGCTACGCCTTCTCTCTTCTCTCCTCTACCTGGCAGTTGTCGCCACTTCCCTCTGAATCTCTCTGTGCTAGCAAGCACGAGCTCCAAAGCCAAACATTAGGCTATCTCCAAGAGAGGAGCCATTGCGTGACCCAAACCCATTTTGGGTACCGCACAGTCTTGTTAGGTAGTCAAAATCGTCTCCAACGGAGGACCAAAATCAGAGACGCATTTTCGGTCCTGAGCTCACCACGACGCAAAAATGGCTCACTCTCTCTCCTCGACCTATCTTCTGTGCGTTCGAGAGTCCCCTCCTCCGAGCCGGCGTCGCTCGTCCGCGCCGCCTCCATGGCCGGTGCCCGGTGGGTCGAGCTCCCCATGGCCGGCGAGGTCGCCGCATCGAACCCCACCACCGGCCGGCCTGGCAGCGGTGGCAGCAGGTCGCCGGCGTGCTTTGTCAGGCCGTAGTTGTCGGCGGAGAGGATGGCTGTCGTCGCCAGCGCCGTGGCGCACCTGCCGCCGGAGGAGCAGGAGTGGTAGGATGAAAAGAAGGCAAAGCCTTTG
>OAMR01000103.1:999503-1018612 GCA_900205405.1 Echinochloa crus-galli
CGCGTCGCCTCGTCCCTGGCCGGCCGGCCAGCCGCGCCGCCACAAGCCGCGTATCTCGCTCTCGCCGAGCTGCGGCTACCTGCGCGCCGGCCGAGACGAGATGCATCGATGCAGAGGGAGTGGTTGGGGAGTGGAGGAAGAGGAAGAAGAGGAGGATGGGTCGTCCGTTGGAGCAGAGAGTTTATGGGTTACCAACATTTTCACTGTACACAACCCAAAAGAGTAGATGGGTCTCTGAATTGGGTCTCCGTTGTTGGAGACAGTCTGAGCAGAGCAGCACCCAGCAACATATTCATTTCCCTCCAACGAGTCAACAATCCTGCTGGGCTCTAGCACCACCTTGCTCTCTTCCCCTCTCACCTTTCTCATATTTCCCCTCTGCCAAGATCATCAGCATCTACGGCTCCAAGCCAAGCCACAGGCAGTCGTTATGTTCTCCTCCATGCAAAGAGCCGCTCCTAGTCTAGGTTGCACCATGTCGAAAAAAGAGGGCTCTACTGCTCATGTACGTGCTTCTCTTCTCTAAGGCAGACGCTAGGACTGCAGGCTTGGATCTGCACGGTGGTGCCTTCGAGCCATCGCATCGCTCCTTGGCTGTGAGAGTGCAGCGTTCCTGTGCAGGAGCTCCTTCGACCTAAGTGGTGCCGGTGCTGGCGTGGGCTGGCCATCAGCAATACGAAGACATCTGTCATCAAAACACCATTTCTAGCTGGCGTCGAAGGTGAAATATAAACTAGTTTTACAAACTCAAGGGTTAAATAAACAGTTTTATAGTTTAGGGGGTTATATGAACTACTGCTATAGATGGAGGGAGAAATTTAAACTTTTTCCTTTTAAATAACGGTGTATGAAAAGAAAAAATGCACACTATAATGTATAAGATCATAGACTCATAACCTTTAATTTGTTAACCCATTGCTTGCAACCATTGTGTCACATGGAAGTCTAAGAACAAAACCAAGTGTAACATATGTGTGCCAATATCAAGTTCCACACTGTTAGAAATCGACTCTGATGCACACGCACAAGAACACAAGTCACACCAGAACACAGTGGAGTAGAGGAGGTTCTCTTCTTATATTCACTTCTTGATCATCTTACAAATGGAGCTGAGGGTATCAATATATAGATAGGAAGGTCGGTTTGCTACAGTAACCGACCTTGCTACAGTGCCCACCAGCACATATTACAAGTTTAGTTGAATTCTTCCTCCTCTTCATTTAATTGGCCACCAATTTGAGTCTTTGTTCACATTGACTCAATATTCATAACACTCCCCCTTGGCCAATTAAGTGACATGCATATGCCTCGTTAAAAACTCCCCTCAAAACCTATGGGAAAAGGGGTAGGATAAAGAGTACATCACATGTACCGGCTTAAGTTGCACCTGATTGCCTCATTAAAAACCTTGCATGAGAAAACCCAGTGGGACAAAACTCATCAAGGGAAAAAGAGTACAAAAGTTGATACTTTGGTCAGATCTTCAGGATTGACCCATGACCTTCAGGGTCAAGTTTTATGAGCTATGATTTTTGGGGAAATTCTCCCCCTGAACCCTGCAACTCTCTAAGTCGTCTCATGCCAATTCCCCGAGTACATCTATGGAAACTAGAGGCAGGCAGAGACTTTGTGAACAAATCTGTCAAATTGTCACATGACCTAGCTTGCTGGATATCCAATTCCCCACTCTTCTGGAGCTCATGAGGATAAAAGAACTTAGGAGCAATATGTTTCGTGAGATTGCTCTTGATATAGCCCATATGCATCTGTGCAACACAAGCCGCATTATCTTCATAGATAATGGTTGGGGCGTTGATAGTTTTCATACCACATGACTTCTGGATGTGGTTGATCATTCGCCGTAGCCAAACACACTCACGTGCGGCTTCGTACAAGGCGATTATTTCTGAGTGGTTGGTAGATGTGGCAACCAAGGTCTGCTTCATTGAACGCCAGGAGATGGCTGCACCACCACAGAGAAATACAAAACCAGTTTGTGACTTGGCATTATGAGGGTCAGACATGTAGCCAGCTTCAACATAACCCACCATAGTGAAATCCCCTCCTTTCGAGTACCACAATCCAAGGTCCTGGGTACCTTGTAGATACCTGAGGATGGTTTTTACGCCAACCCAATGTCTTCTGGTGGGAGCAGCACTATACCTTGCCAACAAGTTTACTGCAAATGCAATATCAGGTCTTGTGCAATTTGCAAGGTACATTAGTGCTCCTATGGCACTAAGATATGGAACTTCAGGTCCCAATATTTTCTCATCATCATCCTTGGGTCGGAATGGATCTTTATCCATTTCCAATGACCGAACAACCATAGGGGTTTTCAGAGGGTGGCATTTGGCCATATTAAACCTTTCAAGTATCCTCTTTGTGTAGGTGGACTGGTGTACAAGCACTCCTTCAGGGAGGTGTTCGAGCTGTAAGCCCAAACAAAACTTGGTTTTACCCAATTCTTTCATTTCAAACTCCGTCTTGAGGTAAGTCGATGCTTCCTCTATATCCTTTATGGTTCCAATGATGTTCAAATCATCAACATAGACTGAGATGATGCAGAACCCATCTTTGGATTTCTTTATGAACACACAAGGACAATCATCATTGTTTGCGTAACCCTTCTTCAGGAGGAAGTTACTCAAACGGTTGAACCACATCCTTCCGGATTGTTTCAAGCCATACAATGATCGCTGCAGGCGAACACTGAACATGTTGCGGTTTTGATTCGGTTCAGGGATCTTAAGTCCTTCAGGAACTCTCATATAGATTTCCGAATCTAGTGACCCATACAAGTATGCGGTCACAACATCCATTAACTGCATCTTTAAATTCATATTAGCTGCCATAGAAATGAGATATCGGAATGTTATGCCACTCATGACAGGAGAGTATGTTTCATCATAATCGATGCCGGGTCTCTGCGTGAACCCTTGTGCCACCAGCCTCGCTTTGTATCTTACCACCTGGCCATGTTCATTCCTCTTTTGAATGAAAACCCATTTACATCCTACAGGGATGATTTTTGGAGGTGTTAGGACTGCAGGTCCAAAAACCTTCCTATGGTGAAGCGAGCGCAGTTCTGCCTCAATTGCTGCCTTCCATTGTTCCCAATCAGAGCGCTTCTGGCACTCCGTCAAGGACTTTGGTTCTGGATCCGGATCCATTGTGTCAGCAATTTTGGAGGCAAAGTATATGTCGACAATTGTGGTCTTTCTATTGTATGCTTCTCCTGATTCCACATAGTTAGTGGCAATCTCCTCATGATCGTCTTTCCACTCATCGTGATTTCCCATAACGATTGAGTTGGGGCGTTCCAATCTTCCAATGCGATGTAGTGCGCACGGTGCATTGGGATTTTCATCTTCAGGATGGTGTCCTTCAGGGACTTCTTCAACTTCGGGTTGGTTCGCCTCTTCTGGGGCATTTTCTACTTCATGTAGAGCTTCTTCAACTGATTTCTTAAGTGGTGTAGGTGGCTCAGGACCTTGTCTACGCGGACGTCTCCGCGGAACTTTGTCCTTAGCACCCGGAGGTCTCCCCCTTTTCCTAGGATTGGTGAAGACATCAGAGTTGGTGCCCTTCTGGGGTACTTGAACTCTCTCCGGCGCATTTACCGCGGGTATATGCGACCTTGTCACCCTTTTGTGATCAGTGAAGGCATCAGGCAGCTCATTCGCAAGATTTTGCAAATTTATGATTCTTCGAACTTCTAGTTCAGTTTCAGAGGTGCGTGGATCGATGGATTGCATTCCAGTTGCATTCTGTAGAGAATGTAATTGGGGGAAACACCACACACCACACCCAAAACAGGGGGGTGACCTCTCATATATATAGCCAATATGGCTTGTGTTACAAGGAAACAATCCTAGTCAATCCTAATACAAGGTAAGCCTATCAGCTATACATGGTAAGCTATAATCAGCTATACAGTTCCCTAATACCCGCCCGCAGTCGAAGCGGGAGGAGTGCGGACGCAGAGACTGGACCTAAACTCTGTGAAGAGCTGTACAGGGAGACCCTTGGTCATGATGTCAGCGAACTGATGAGCGGATGGAACATGAAGAACCCGGACCTGTCCAAGCGCCACCTTCTCGCGGACGAAGTGAATATCGATCTCGATGTGCTTCGTGCGCCGGTGATGAACAGGGTTGGCCGTCATGTAGACGGCGCTGACGTTGTCACAGTAGACAACGGTGGCAGAAGCGAGTGGAACGTGAAGTTCCTGAAGTAGCTGGCGGATCCAACAGCACTCGGCGACGACGTGAGCAACCGCGCGGTACTCGGCCTCGGCGCTGGACCTGGACACCGTGGTCTGTCGCTTCGAAGACCACAAAATCAGGTTGTCACCAAGGTAGACGCAGAAGCCCGAGGTCGAGCGTCGAGAGTCCAGACAGCCCGCCCAGTCGGCGTCGGAGTAGGCAGTTAGGCTGTCAACAGGTCCGGTGCCGATGTGGAGACCGGAGGAGAGCGTGCCCTTCACGTAGCGCAAGATGCGCTTGACCAAGGCGAGATGAGGCTCGCGAGGGTCGTGCATGAAGAGGCACACCTGCTGAACGGCATACGCCAAGTCGGGGCGAGTCAGGGTGAGGTACTGAAGAGCACCCACCAGACTCCTGTAGTCGGAGCTATCGGAGGGAGACAGCGGGGCGCCGTCCGAAGCCTAGAGCTTGGCCTGAGTGTCAACAGGGGTCGCTGTAGAGTGACACTCAGCCATGCCAGCGCGCTGGAGGAGATCCACGGCGTATTGTCGCTGGGACAGAAACAGTCCGTCAGACGAGCGCGTGACGGAGATGCCGAGGAAGTGGTGCAGATCGCCGAGGTCAGTCATGGCGAACTCAGAGGCGAGTTTGGCCATGATCTGCTGGAGCAGTGTCGAGGACGAGGTGGTGAGGACGATGTCGTCGACGTAGAGCAACAAGTAGGCAGTGCTCGCGCCCTCTTTGAGCACAAAGAGGGAGGTGTCGGAGGCCGAGGCGCGCGGCGAAACGCTGGTACCACGCGCGCGGCGCCTGCTTGAGTCCGTACAAGGACTTCTGCAGGTGGCAGACGTAGTCAGGAGCGGCGGGGGCGACGAAGCCAGGCGGCTGCTGGCAGTAGACTGTCTCGTCGAGGTGGCCGTGAAGAAAGGCGTTCTTCACGTCGAGCTGGTGAATGGGCCAGGCGCGGGAGGCGGTTGCCCAAGGTCGCTGGGAGTAAACAAGTAGGTGCGGTGCTGGAGGTACCGCAGGAGATCCGGACGGGGACACGGAGTCGGACCCGCCCGGAGACACAGGTCCTGACGGGGACACTGGACCACGCCCGCCCGGACCTGCGGACGCCAGTGGGACTGACGGGGGCACGTGACCACGCCCGCCAGAACCAGCACCAGTGGCTGGCGATGCAGCTGCTGAGACGCCGGAGGAGGGAGCTGCAGGGTTAGTAGAACAAGGCACCAATACCGCATCATCGTCTAGTAGGAAGTCGAGGGAGGTGGTGGGTGGAGGCGGTGCTGTGGTAGCAAAGGGAAACTGGGACTCGTCAAAGACAACGTGACGAGAGATGATAACGCGGCGAGACGCGAGATCGAGACACCGATACCCCTTATGAGAAGTAGGGTAACCCAAAAATACGCAGGCCGTAGAGCGAGCAGCGAGCTTATGCGCAGAGGTAGCCTGGAGGTTGGGATAACACAGGCAGCCAAAAACACGTAAGTGATCGTAAGTCGGTGGGGTACCGAAGAGGCGGGTATAGGGTACCTCGGAGCGAATCGCCGAGGAAGGGCGCCTGTTAAGCAGATAACAGGCGGCAGCCAGGGCCTCAGCCCAGTAGGAAGGGGGCATGGAGGCGTGAATAAGAAGTGTGCGGATGGAGTTGTTTAAGGTGCGAAGGATCCGCTCAGCCTTGCCATTCTGAGCGGATGTGTAGGGGCAGGACATGCGGAGCAAAATGCCACGGGAGGCGAGGTGAGCTGTGGTGGCATTATTAACAAATTCAGTGCCATTATTGGCCTGAAAACACTGAACAGGAAGACCAAACTGCGTGTGTGCGTAGGCTATGAACTCCACCAAGTGTTGGTGAACATCAGATTTGCGGCGGAGAGGAAAAGTCCAGCAATAATGTGTGTAATCATCCAAAATCACTAGATAATAGGAAAAACCCAAAATGCTAGTGACAGGGAAGGTCCAAACATCACAATGTAATAACTGAAAAGGTGCAGCAGTCTGTGATGTAGAAGAACTGAAAGGAAGACGAACGTGTTTGCCTAACTGACAAGAGTGACAAACGCATCGTTCTATCTTATACAAGCAATCGAACTAGTTTTATTCAAACTGGCGAGGGCTGCTGGACTGGGGTGGCCGAGACGCTGGTGCCACAGTGAAGCGGACACTGCAAGGAGGCTGGATGCAGAGGTGGGTGCGGCTGCCGGCAAGGTGTAGAGATCTCCATCGCTATTGCAGCGAAGAAGCACGCGACCCGTCCGAGTGTCCTTGACAGAGAAACCGAAAGCGTCAAATTCAAAGGAACAATTATTATCTCGGGTGAATTGTCTAACGGAAAGAAGATTACGGACAATGGAGGGTACGACAAGAATATTTTTAAGAGCAAAATCAGACGTGCTGGTGGAAAGAGTGGAGTGACCTCTAGACGTGACCGGTATAGAAGTGCCATTGCCTACTATTATGGAAGAAGAAGATGGAGGGAGGCGGTGAGTCAGTATACCATCATTGGAGGTCATGTGGGCAGAAGCACCGGAATCCACGACCGTGTATAAGAGACAGCCCCAGCCTGGGCCGGCGTGCCCGCCCGGCGGCCCAGCCCAGGGGGACATGCAGACCCAGGGACCAACAGCGGGAGCCGGTCCCCGGAAGGGCACGCCGCCAGGGCCGTAGAAGGAGCCGCCGCCGCCGCCGCCGTAGTAGGGCTTCTTGCCGCCGCCGCCGCCTTTCTTCTGCCACTTCTTCTTGCCGTCGGGCTGGGACGGCTGCTGGTGCTGGGAGCCGCCGCTGGATCCCGAAGGAGTGGAGCGGCAGCCGGAGTTGGTGCAGGCAGAGGGGGTGGCGACCAGAGCAGTGGCCGCCGTGACCTTCTCCTCGTTCGCCAGGCGCAGCTCCTTCAGATTGAGTTGGTTGCGCGCGGCGTCGAGGGTGAGGTCTGGCGAGGCGGCAATCTGGTCAGCGACGCCGGAGTACTTCTTGTTCAGGCCTTTGAGCATGGTGAGCACCAGAGTGGGCTCTGGAACTTCGTGACCGACGTCGCGAAGGGCATCAGCGGCGAGCTTCATCCGGTGGCAGTGGGTGTCGATGGAGTCATCGCCTTGAGTCATCGAGTGGAACTCGTGACTCAAGTAGATGGCGCGCGGGGCCTTGTTCGCCTGGAACTGGTTCTGGATCGCCGTCCAGAGCTGATGCGCCGTCTGCTCGGAGGAGTCCATGGCGAGGTCGAGGACGGCGTCGGAGACGGAGCCGAAGAGGCAACTGCGGACGCAGTAGTCTGCCTGCAGCCAGGCGGCGTCTTCGGGGCGAGCTGGGGAGCCATCGATGTGCGCCAGGAGGCCAAACTTGCCGCACATGGCCTTGAAGGCAGAGGACCACTTGGAGAAGTTGGACTGCTTCATCTCAAGGGCCATGGGCACGTGCGTCTTCACGTTGATGGTGGCGTAGGGGATGGTGAAGACAGTGACGGGCCCAGAGGTGCCAGGCGGCGACAGGGCCGCTGAGGTGTTGGCGCCGGTGTCAGCCATGGCCGCCGGCAGTAGTAGATTAGATCAGAGAGGGAAGAGGGCAGCGGAAAAAGGGGGGGAGGCAACCGAATCAGGGGAGACAACCCAGACTCGTGATACCATGTAGAGAATGTAATTGGGGGAAACACCACACCCAAAACAGGGGGGTGACCTCTCATATATATAGCCAATATGGCTTGTGTTACAAGGAAACAATCATAGTCAATCCTAATACAAGGTAAGCCTATCAGCTATACATAGTAAGCTACAATTAGCTATACATTTCCTAATACATTCCATTCAATTTCTCGGCATTCCATTTGATGTCTATCTCCCCCTAATGCCGGGAAATGGTCTTCATCGAAGACACAATCAGCGTACCGAGCCGTATGAAGATCCCCAGTCATAGGCTCTAAGTATTTGATTATGGACGGAGTCTCATAACCAACATATATCCCCAACTTTCGGTGGGGTCCCATTGATGTACGCTGAGGTGGTGGTATTGGCGCATATACTGCACTGCCAAATATACGCAGATGGGAAATACTTGGTTCTTTCCCACACACCATCTGTAAGGGGGATGTCTCATGATATGCAGTTGGCCTGAGTTGAATTAGTTTTGCAGCGTGTAACACTGCATGGCCCCAACAACTGGTTGGGAGCTTACAATTCTGCAACAATGGCCTTGCAATCCACTTAATCCTTTTGATCAAGGATTCAGCTAAACCATTCTGTGTGTGGATATGTGGTACTGAGTGCTCAACTTTAATACCCATTGCAAGGCAATAATCATCGAAAGCTTTAGACCTAAATTCACCCGCGTTGTCCATCCGAATGGATTGGATGCTGTTGTCAGGGAAACTTGCTTTCAATCTGATTATTTGCGCAATGAGTTTGGAGAAAGCATGGTTTCTAGTGGACAACAGGTCCACATGGCTCCATCTAGTGGACGCATCAATCAGTACCATGAAATACCTAAATGGGCCCGACAGGGGCTGAATAGGTCCACAAATGTCACCTTGAATCCTTTGCAGGAATGCAGGTGACTCATCCCTAATCTTTAGGTGAGATGGTCTAGTGATTAGCTTTCCCTTTGCACAAGCAGTGCACATAAAATCTTCAGGATTAGGAAAGCTTTTAACACTATGACCAGCAGAATTGTTGATGATTCTCCTCATCATACTCAACCCAGGATGACCCAAACGGTCATGCCATATTTGAAATGACTCAGAGTCCTTGAATACGGCTTTCATCGCAACATATCCTTCAGTGGGTTTTATGTACGTGTAGTACAAGCCCGATGGCGATGAAGGGAGTTTTTCCACCACTTGCTTTCGATACCCATTGAATCTAGTGATGAGTAGGTATTCAGTACCTTGCTCAATCTCGGTTTCGACATGGAAACCATTCACACGGATATCCTTGAAGCTCAGAAGCGTTCGCTTTGAGTCAGGATACAACAAGGCATTTTTCACAAATATTTGTGTACCCATAGGGAGAACCAGCGTAGCACTTCTGGTGCCTACAATTGAGCATTGCTTCCGGCAATGGTCATGATATTTCCATTTTTCTTAGTTAAATTATGGAAATATTTGGTTTCTCTTAGTATCGTGTTGTTGGTGCCACTGTCTACCAGACAGATTTCCACTTCAGCCATGGGTCCCACAAGGGCTGTTGAATACCAAAGATAGTAATTTAACATAAGACATAAAACATTCATCATAAAGGACAATATTACATAAATTATGGGAAACTTCTACAAAAGTTTGGACTATATTCTACATTACAAATGCTCATCGGGAGCATTATAGTCAAACTTGGTGGAATAGAACTAGTGCATGTGGGCATTGCATTAAGTGACTTGACATATTAGGGGATTACTGCAGGTCCCCATACATATCATCAAGGAGGTCATCGTCATCGTTCAACTGGACATTTTCACCATTTTCCTTTGCGTCGATAATCATGTCATCGCGCTCCTGAGCTTCAGGCTCAGTGGTGAAATGAGATTCATGGTGATTTTTGCCATTGCCCCTACTCTGTTGGTAAAGGTCAATGAGGTGTTTGGGAGTACGACATTGGCGAGACCAATGTCCCTTTGTTCCACACCTAAAGCATTCACCTTTCTTCTTCTCACCATTTTCACCTTGCTCCTTCTTGAGCATACCTCTACCCTTAGGCTTTCCTTTGCCTTTGCCTTTGAACATGGCTGCTTTCTTCCCCTTCAATTGCCCCTTCTCACGGCCTTTCATTTGGTTGCGAGAACTCTCAGCAATATTAACATGTGCTTCAGGCACAGCCAGAGAGCCAGTGGGTCGAGCATAATGATTGTTCATGAGAACTTCATTCTGTTGTTCTGCAAACATCAACACCTCTATGAGCTCAGAGTACTTGGTGTACTTAGAGTTCCGATATTGTTGTTGCAGAACTATATTCCCGGGGTGGAAGGTGGAAAGGGTTTTCTCAATCATATCCGTGTCAGTGATCTTCTGACCACAAAGCTTTAATTTGGATACAATCCTGTGTAAAGCAGAGTTATATGCCGTCACAGATTTGAAGTCCTGAAAACGGAGAGTGATCCAGTCTTGTTGTGCTCTTGGAAGCATAATGGACTGTTGTTGGCTAAAGCGATCCTTCAGGGATTGCCATAACACCAACGGATCCTTCTCAGTCATATACTCAGACTTCAGGTCTGGGTCAAGATGGCGACGTATGACATACAATGCATTTGCTTTATCAGGTTTTGTACGCTCAACTTTACCCTCCTCAAACGGGGCAATGGTATGATCGAGCTTCATGCCCTCAAGCCTGTTCTCGACATCAATAGCCCAACTGAGGTAGTACGGGATTTAAATGCATAATGTAAATTGCAGTAAATAAATTCACAGAATTTAAATACTCAAAATAAATTACGGTAAATAAATTTGCCTAATTTAAATACCAAATTTAAATTGCAGTAATTAAATAAGTATGAGAATTGCATATAACATGTAAACAAATAATATAGTGAGCTTCTGGTCACTAAATTTCACGGATTTGAGACTAGATATTTAGATATTTCAAGCAGTTGCGGCTACACAGCCAAGCTGTTCGGCTGCATGCCCAAGCAGCTGCAGCAACCAGCTCAGCCGTTCAGCTGCACAGCTAAGCACTACCGAAGACAGCCTTTACTGCTTTTCACTGGCCACCGCCCCACGTTCCATCTAGCGGAGGAGCAGAGGAATGATTTTTTTTCTTAGAGAGGCGTGCACGTTCTTATCTCCTCCCGTTCTCCTCCCATGTCTCATGTACACACGCAGACAGGAGGACGTGCCGGCTCTGAGCAGCCACACCGAGGGCTGCGCCCGTGGCCCTCCAGGCGCTCGTGGGAGGAGCAGCAGCGAGGAACGGCCGCCGGCCGCTCCTGCACCCGCGCGGCAGCCGGCGACGAGCAAGGCCATGGCCGGCGACGGGGCCTGCGGCTTCCGCTTGTGCATGATAGCATAAAATAGATGGCAAAGAACAAGCTGGGAAATCGATTTCATACCTTTTTGCCTTCTAGCTCTCGTAGAACCTCGTGCTGATAACGTGTTAGAAATCGACTCTGATGCACACGCACAAGAACACATGTCACACCAGAACACAGTGGAGTAGAGGAGGTTCTCTTCTTATATTCACTTCTTGATCATCTTACAAATGGAGCTGAGGGTATCAATATATACATAGGAAGGTCGGTTTGCTACAGTAACCGACCTTGCTACAGTGCCCGCCAGCACATATTACAAGTTTAGTTGAATTCTTCCTCCTCTTCATTTAATTGGCCACCAATTTGAGTCTTTGTTCACATTGACTCAATATTCATAACACACACATACAACTTGGGGAATTAATATGTGCGCTTAGAACTTGTAATCATACTGTATCTGTAGAATATTTTTTCTTGGTAACATTTTTTTATGTGGAACAAAAGACAGAGAGATAAATAGTAACTGTTACTTCGAATATGGTGTGACAATCTAGAAAAATAACATTAACTATTATGATGAGACCTAATATGACGTGTCAAACATGAATTATAATTAATTGTTTGTTTATGGCTTACGATAACATGTTTATAGCTAATGAATTATAATCGTAACATTAGGTCTCATCATGTTTGACACATCATGCAAAAATTATAACTAAATGTTGTTTGGAGAAATATGTTTAAGTACATTTGCCTTCCTCAAAGTAATGCTATGGGTTAAAGTCTTCAAAGTCGTACCATTATCCTTCTTAATATGGCAATCATCCATAACTATATAAAGGCAAACATACAAGCAACACATGAAACGAATTAAGAACAATACACTAATCACCATTAACAAACAAAAATAAACTGAACTACTATAAACATTGCTAAAGTCAGCATTAAAATAGCTAAAACAGTACAGGGGGCTTCTTAGAAAAACTCTAAGACAAAGGAAATGGGTAGGTAGTTTTAGTAAGTTCAGGAGCTTTGCTGCGTAATAAAGTGGCTGGCGTGGCTATTGACTAGCTGATGTGGAAGTTGATTTAGTCAACGTGCCGACTGGACGAATGGTTGGCTTCGATCAAGCCAAACGAGGAGCGTCGTCCGTGCCGATCTGGACGGCTGGAACATGCTGCATGCTAACGGTGGTCGATGTCGTCTGTAGGCAGGCAGGGAAGAGACTGTGTGTGGCAAAGAAATGCCGAAAAGAGAGGTATCACCGTGAATAAAGATGACAATATTTCTTATATTCGGAACTAGGTGATACCTGTACGTTGCTAAGAAAATTTTAACAAAAAATTTAAATGAAATTAAAAAATTAAAAATAATAAAATGATTGTATCGCAACAGTTTTTTGCAAATGACATCTAAACATATTCATTTTATTGAGAGAGAAAGGCTCTTGAATGATTGATCCTCCGTATATTTTTCCTATGAGAATTTTTCCTCCGTATATTCACATCAATAAGTTGCATGAATGGATGCTATTAGTCACCAGAAAATCGATGGAAGACATAAATAGATAGTCTTAGTGGATGATGATATGACATCTGATATAGTGAGTTTTTATATGATGTGAATAGCTTGCATCAGTGGCGAAGCTAACGGATTTTGACGTCTAAGGCCACTTAGTATACGTTTATACCACTCAATCTCATTATAGTACACATAATAGCGATAGTTCATATATCGACAAAAGTGCTTAAAATGCACGATTTAGACCAATACATCATAATTTAAGACACATTAGCATAACAAACTTGATAAAATAAATATCTAACTAGCTGTACTGGTTCTGTAACTTCTGGTTGAAATTCAACAGGCCTTGGTGCAATTATAGGTGTAGGAGCAGGAGAAAAAAAGGATGTCAATGGCCTAACAGTCCCCTGTGTTTGATGTGTCCTACTCCTCTTATTCATTGACACCAGTTGAGAATTGGGGAATGCAAATCTACAAATCTACAATCTACAAATCAGTAGATACATAATAATAATATCAGTTCCCGGTGCCGGATTCAATCTATCATTCTATCCTGCCTCATGTAGATTGGGGAATGGAAATCCAAATTCCAAACAAAACTAACTGACCGATTTATTTAGGGAGCCCGGAGCCACCGAGCGTCCAACCCTGCTGCTGTGCCCTGCTACTTCTGCGCTGCTGCTTCTGCGCCCTGCTGCTGGTTGCTGCTGCGCCGCGCCTTGCTGCAGTGCTGCTGCTGTGCTGCGCGCCGCCGCCCCGCTGCGCCGCCACGCGTCCGCGCCGGTGCGCTGCCGGCTGCCCGCCGCCGGCCGCCGCCGCTAGGTTTCAGCTTTTGTTTTTAGATGGAGAGGAGCAGTGTGCGGCGCTGCGTCTGCGTGGCCTGGGGCGCTTGGGCTTAGACGAAGGAAGGGAAAGAGTCCGGGTATTGGGCCACAATACAATCTAGGCCAAAAATATACATGAGTAGTAGTTGGTTTTTTGGGTCACGCCTAAGGCCATGGCCTGGGTGGCTTTAGGCCCAGCTCCGCCCCTGGCTTGCATGTCGAGAGAAATAGAGATATTGATTTGGGGTGTATCTATGTAGATTATATCGATATTAATATTCAATGAGAATGAAAACTAAAATGTACCCTTCTCATAAGATCCTAATAAAAATTGTCCCTCTAAAATAAATAAAAATATTGGTGGTCTATTATTTCCTTTTCTTTTTTGGATAATAATCGATCACTTTTATATCTCATCTCTTGACTCTGTGTGTGCGTGTGTGAAGATTCTTCACTTTTATCCTCGTCAATGCACGGGATAGCCTTAGTTTGAAGCTTGCCTTTCGGAGATGGAGAAGTGTCTTGATAGACGTATAGTGAGCACGTGAGTCTTGATAGCTCACGGGGAATTGAAGTATTTCAATTCGGTGTAGTGAAGAGTGCCAACTTCTTGATGAAAAAAAAATCCAGTGTGCCTTACTGCCTTCATGTCCATTTTTCATATTTACTTTGTGTAACTATTTTCTTTCATTCGTTTCTTTATTCTTACCTTGTTCTTTCTTTAGCATTCCAATTCCAACTAGATTGACGAGTATGATTGGCATAACTAGTATGGTAGGCTAAGATTTTATTTTGACCTAGATTTTTAGGTTAATAGTCCCAAACTTACTCCCATTCTTGAAGGATACCCACTCTTGAAGGATAAGATCCTTTCACCCGAGAAGACAATGAGCTCGTTTGAGAAGCTAGAACATGATTCTTGGACGGAATACCAAGGTGTGAAAATAGAAACATTTCTTCTCTAAGAATCGACCATTTAACACGCCCTGGTAGATTAGTCGCTACGCGGGTTGATTTTCTAACGAACATAATACCTAGTATTTCTATCAAAACTATGGACGCTTTACTTTGGACCTTAGATTTTAATCAAAACTACTGGCGATTATCAAAACTGGCGAGGAACTATCGATCATCGCCAGTAGGACCCTATCTGCCTCTCCGCCGGCTCCGCCACTCTCTCCAGATGTTCCCCGGGGTGTGGCACTGGGTGCTCCCGGTGTTTCGGGCGCACCCCAGCATGGTGCAGGCGCCGGACGCCTTGCACTGCGCGATGACGTGGTCCCGGACGCGGATGTTCTCCGGCGTGTCCGGCCGCGGCGCGCCCACGAACGCCATGAGCCACGGCCGCCGCCGCCCGCGCACCCTGTCCTGCCACCGGAGCACGTCGGCGTCGGACCTCGGGTGGAAGTAGGTCGGGTACGGCACCGGGTAGTCGCTGCCGTGCAGCATGGCGGACTCGAGCACGAGCACCGACATGTTCCGGCCGGCGGGCATGACGAGGAGGTCGTTGCCCCAGTCCGGGTCGACGTTGTTGCTGCGGCGGAAGTCCCACCCCGTCCGCCCGGCGACGAGGAAGTGGTCCCGGCCGCCCATGCGCCGCCACTCGGGGCGCGCCATGAGCCATCCCGTGAGGTCCACCGACGCGGCGTCCCTGGTGGCGTTGTCGTAGCCCCAGTGGTAGCGGACGAAGTCGAAGCCGGCGTAGAAGGGGACGAACACGGCGGCGGCCGCGGAGGAGTCGTTGGTGAGGCACCGGTACTGCCGCATCCGGGCGTGGAAGATGGCGTCCAGCGCGAACTGGTGCGTGGCGTACCAGCCGGTGGCGCCCGTGAGCGCGCCGCCGGAGAGCGGCCTGCCGAGGCCGGCGTTGCCCACGTCCTCGCACATGTCGGGCCACCGGTCGTTGGCCGCGGCGCAGCCGCGGAGGATGTCGGCGTTGAACCGCGGGGGCAGGTCGTGGATGTAGACGTACCGGCCGCGGCAGGGATCGTCGCAGGCGCCGCTACCATTGCTGCCGGTGGCCGGGACGAGCGACGCCGTGAACGCGCCGGGCATGCTAGTCATCAGGGCGAGGAGGCGCAGGTACAGCGTCAGGACCCACAACGCCGCGGCGGCGACGAGGAAGAAGCAAGGACGGGCAACGGCGCTGGATTTGCTCATTGCTGAATGCTGCTGATGCGGGCTGGCGCGCTGTGGTGCCGGTTGCCGGCTCATCGGAGTGATATGCCGAGCGTTTACGTTGGGAGAAGCGGGTCGCACCGCAGGTAGTGGCGGTGGTCGGCAAGCTGCTCACTATCACTGACAAGGAAACGACGGGGATCTCGAGCGAATCTATCTCCATTGGATTACCGAATGGAGTACTAGTTTACAAAGATCTATCGTACGAAGACTGGATGGGTGTCGGGAGAAGCAAACAGGAGTGTGTTCGTTCCGAGTCTATACACGTGCGTGTACGAGAATTCCAAAGCCGGCCAGCTCGATTGCCATGCACGTCAACCGGAGATGCATCGAGGCGGTCTATGGGGAACAGGGAGTAATGGCTACTGCTGGCCAGGATGTACTGGGCGATTGGGCAGTTTCCTCTTTCACCACATTCGTACGTGAAAGTTACTGAACGGCTAATGACCTCCGTACACATGTTTCGTTACAAGCTACGGAGGAGATGACTGTAACTACACCGACCTTAGGCTCGTTTGGTTGGAGGTAATTAGAAGAAGGGAATGGGAGTTGAGAATTAAGAGATTAAAATTCTATTTTTTGTTTCATGGCCATGGGAGTTTTAGTGGGATGAGGAAGAGGAATTTAGAGGAGCAATTCCCACTTATCTCTTCCCAAGGGGAGGGGTGGTAATTGGTACGGAATTTGTTTCGAGTGCAGAATGGATACATCTCCACCGTTAATCATGATTGAAAATATAATTCCCAATCTCTAGACCCCATACCAAACAAAGGATATCAAGTCTCGCTTAAACTCCTACTCCTAATTCTCTCCACAAGTCAAACAAAAGAATAGGACTAAAAATCAATTTTCCAAGAGAATTCCCTCTATCAACTCCCTCATTAATTCCCATGCCCCTTCCCCATCAGTTGCCAAACGCACTCGCATTTAGCTAGAAAGGCAAGAAAGTAAGAGATAGAGTGGAATGGGTGCAGGGAAGTAAAATTATTTAATTTAGAAAACACTCCCTCATATGTACGACTTTAAACTGTTTTAGCATTTATTTAACAAGGGCGACAAGTGTGCGTGAGGTATATTACAGCAATACTATTTTGTGTAAGGGATTCAAACATTTAAATAAAAATAGCTATATCTTATGGAGGGGTGTTTCATCGTGAATATTTGTGATTGAAGTGCTACTCCATCACAGAAAGTATTAATTATCTAAATTTGCTGGATGCTAACTGGAAACGCGGTATATATATGTACCAATGTACCACATAGACTAGTATATAGATGCTCGTTATAGGTGCCACATTAGAAATCTAAAAGAATACAAGCACAAGTGATTTCTTGGTTATATTATATTCCACTTTCTGATAACTAGCTAAAATTGTAGTTTAACCTTTGTTCAATACATTCTAGAAGGGGCCAAAAGGAACACTATTATTTGATATCGATCTTGGCATCCAATGCTGGGGGCTCGCTAACTTAGATGGCACCCATCTCGAGTTGAGAAACATTGGACGTTCTGAAGAGAAGCTGGACGTTGAGAAACATTGCCCATCGGCCATCTCACCTTTCGTTGACAACTCCGGCAATGACAGCCTTCATGACGACCCCCCTTCATCAGCATGCACGAGGCTGATGGTAACATCTCACCATGATGATCACCTATAAAATGCAAAGCACAACAAATCTACCTCCCATCCCAAAAAGAAAATTTGTCTCCTCACAAAGACTGATGTTTTAGCATGCATGATTAAATGGAAAGAAGTCTCCTTCATGCATTAAATAGAAATAGATTCTTTTCATTTTTTTGCATAAAAATTCAACTAACTAAGAGAACAAGCGTCTTTTTCATTCTCCTCTAATCTATCTGAAAAGCTCAATAATATCATTCTTTTTTGGGGCGGAGAAAAGAATGTCACTAGACATTATTTCAAATAAATATTTAATGAGAGTATATGAATATGATTTTCAATGGAACACAAAACACTAAGAAATGGAAGATTGATTTTGCGTCCTAACGAAAAAAGAGTGGGTGCCTAATTCCACCATGGACACCTAGATCTATAACCAGATTCTTTGCGATTCTCGTACTTGACGACCATGCTCAATCTCTTTGAGTTCTGTATCTGTATCCTTCTTCGTGCAACACTGCCTATTCCAAGCTACAAGTTCTTAGATAGAGATTTGAACAACGAGAAGATATGGAGAGTGAAAGGTAGTGGACTACATGAAATAAGAAACCAGAGAGGAGAGTTCATTTCCATTAAGAGAACAGGTTTGGCTCGTGGGACCGAGAATAAAAAAAGGTCAAAAACACCAACAGTATTCTATGAAAAGGCCATAAAAAAATTCATCAAACCAAAGATGGATTCCTTAAAAAATTGGAAAAAGTCTGTTTTACAACCTCCAACTATCACAGCAGTCCGATTTTCAACCTTGGACTACAAAATCGGATAACAAAGGTCATCCAACTATCAAAACCGTGCAAATTTAACCCTTAGGGTGGTTTCGAAGGTGGTTTCCATTTTATTAAAATTTAAAATACTCAATTTGAACTAAAAAATCATAAGTAATTCATTTTAAGTCAAAAAAATACAAAATTGGTATCAAAAGTTTTCTAAAAATGTAATCTATCTATTGTCACTATATTTGTCAGTTAATCGGATTCATTCTTTTATGTCCATAGTATTTGGTTGCTTATAGTTATGCCTATTTTTTTGAATAATTAAGATTCAAATAGAGAAATAATAGATAGGTTACATTTTTAGAAAACTTTTGATACTGGTTTCATATTTTTCTGATTTAAGATGACTTAGTTTTGATTTTTTTAGATTTAATTGGATTTTAAAAAAAATACAAAATGGAAAACCACCTTCAAAACCATCCTAAGGGCTAAATTTGCACGGTTTAGACAGTTGGATGACCTTTGTTATCCGGTTTTGTAGTTTAAGGTTGAAAATCGAACTGTTGTGATAGTTGGAGATTGTAAAATGGATTTTTCCCTAAAAAATTGATAGAGACATGGATATAAGGAACATGTCATATACATGGAGAAGCATTTTAAAAGGAGTAGATGTTTTAAAGACGGGGATTGTGTGGAGAGTTGGGGATGGAAGTAAGATCAATTTGTGGAATGACCCTTGCCTTCCTAGAGAACTGTCTAGAAGGCCAGTCACGCCGAGAGGATATAACTTAATGTCAAAAGTATCAGACCTAATCAATCCAATCACAGGTTGGTGGGATGAAGAACTTGTTAGGCAAACCTTCGGGGAACAGGATGTGGAGATTATCCTGGGCACTCCGGTTCATATCAAATTAGATGATCTGATATAGCCTGGCATTATGGTAGCAAGGGGATCTTCTCAGTTAAGTCGGTGTATAAAGTGTACAAAGAACACCTATGCAGGAACAAGGGGAATGGCGTAACAGCAACAGCAGA
>OAMR01000103.1:1020746-1035116 GCA_900205405.1 Echinochloa crus-galli
GGATGAGCAAAGATGGAAACGCATTTGGGATCTGAAATGCTCGGGGAACATTAGACAATTCATATGGCGGTTCACACATAACAGTCTAGCAGTAAACAGAAATTTGGAGAGAAGGGGAATGGATGGATATCAGATGTATAATGTGCAGCAGGCAAATCGAAGATGGCGGCCACTTGTTTTTTCAAATGCAAATAAATGTGTGAAACCGCTTTGGCGGGAACTCCTGCTAGAAGATCAGCGATGCATCTTGGCAGATATGGCATCAGCCAAAGACAAATATAATGAGGCATGTCCTAAAATTGGGGGAGAATGTACAGATGAAAGTAGCCTTGCTACTCTGGCTCTGGTGGAGCGAAAGAAATGATGTTCGTGAAGGTGAGTGACCAAGAACAGCAAGTGATTTGGCCTATGTGGTCCACAAAAATACGGGGGAGTTTATCGAGCTGAATAAGAAACCATCTGAAGGACAAATTGGCAGAGTGTAGCAATGGAGCAGGCCACCTCCGAATTGGCTAAAGGTTAACACTGATGGTGCATTCCTGGCAAATGCGGGTTATTAGGGCGGCTGGGGTTATGTGGTAAGAGATGAAGATGGGGATGTCATTACAGCCGGAGCTAGGCGGCTGGAGCACATCTGTGATGCCTTTCAAGCGGAGGCGGCTGCCAGTACCCAAGGGATACGGGCAACAATTGCAAAGGGGATTACAGTAGTAATTCTAGAGACAGATTATTTGATTCTGAAGCAATCCCTTGAGAACAACTCATACAGATTTGCTGAGGTGGGAGGACAACTCTATGAATTGAAGGCCCTGATAGCCAGTAATTTTAGTAACTTCTTGTGTAAGTTTGTCCCTAGGGCCTTGTTTAGATCCCGAATTCCACCCCAAAGTTTACTATGTAAAAAGAAGATTCACATCACATTAAAATATCGGCACATGCATGGAGTACTAGATGTAGATGAAACCAAAAACTAATTGCACAGTTTTATTGTACTCTGCGAGACGGACATTTTGAGCCTAATTAATCAATTTTTAGATAATTTTTCATAAATACAAACAAAATACTACAGTGGTGCACGTATTATAAGGGACCAAATTTGAGGTGCAATTTTTGCATCTAAACAAGGGCTAGATCATGTAATGCTGACTCCAACAAGGTGAGGCTGTAACACCCTAATTTCCATCACAATAAATCTTTAGCAATATTCTGATTTTTTCTAGGATTTATTAAGGCTCAAATAAATTTCTAGTAATTAATTGAAATTTTCTTAGCCTCTTTAAATATTTAAACATCATTTAAATAATTTTATAGCATGACAAGTGAATTGTTGCATTTATGCTGCTCTGCATTTGTATTTTGGTTAAAAAAATGAATTTTAAATTATTCTAAAATTTTGGTTCCGTTCTCGTTTAATACAAATCCAATCTTCTAAATTTCAAATTGATTATCAGACATCTCACGTCAGCTTTCTTTTCAATTCATAACCAGTCTATCTTTTATTTTCCCCTGTTCTTCTCCATCTTTTCTTTATCCCTTTTTCTTGACGATTCAGACTATTTATTCCTTTTATTTCCTTTCCTACACGTGAACCATCCGAAAGACACTAGCATGCATCTAACCCATCGTGAGTTCAGTGCATGCATGGCCGAGCCAGCACATGTCATTCAGCCCAACAACATATCCACGTACCTGTTCGTTTCCTTCAACCTCATGACACATCGTTTCATCTCCTGGCAGCCATGGACGCCTGTTAATGCTGCACACCGATGCATCTTCCTTGAGCACTAATGTCCACTAATAGCAAGCTAGATCCCCACTGTCTGGTCCTTCAAATCCCACCACCAGAAATACAAACTGCTGCTCCTAGTGGCGTTAATCCGATTGCCCAGCATGCTGACCGCTCGTCTCGTCTTCTCGGCATCTCATCGCTTGATGGGCTGATGGCTCGGCTCCCTCGTCGCAGCTATAAAACACACCCATCCCATCGTTCTGCCCCCTCCGAGAACCTCGCCAGAGAGCCCATCATCGCCACCAGGTCTCACCGGCCCTCGACCATAATCAGTGAATGTTCTCCCTGCTCGCGAAGCCATATTCACTCTCATCGTCATCCCTCAGCTTCAGTAAGTTGCCGATGCTGTTCGTTATCTTCAGACTGCAGGCTATCTTCACACCTTCTCTAATACTCATCGATTCAAGAGGAGAGCAAGGAGGATCACGTAACCAGCAAAGCCTCAACGAAGGAGCATTTCAGTCACAGTCTACCGTCCATCGTGTTTCACTGTCTCGCACGCCGGTGAGCAACAGTCTCACACTGACCATTTCCATATACTGTGCATCAAGAGGCTTTCACAAATCTTGGCAATCGTGCTTTCGTACAGTGGCGTGCTTCCTTTAATTAGCGCCACTAGAAGATAGCTGCAGGTTCGTGTTCAGTAGTTTGCACAAACAGAACTATCTTGGCATAACAGCACATTGGTCCACACGTGTGCTACTAATCACGTACGTGCTGTTTCAATTCTTGCTTGCATGCATGCGCTTGCCGATGCTAGTAAGCATACATCGATCAGTACACATACTCTGACGACGTCACACCCATCTTTTTCACCCGAAGCTATCCATACAGTAATTATATAAATGACTGTTTTGCTATCTAAACCTTGTTCTTTCTCTAATTTAATATCCCCATTATTCATGTCTTACAATATTTTCTGCTACTCTTTGTGATCCATCTATAATGAAGTTTAGTTCCTCAAGTTCCTTTCCGTAGGCGCTTTATAAAATGTTTTTCAACATGGTGTACCGTTTTTCTTATTGTATGTTTTATTGCTTGGTCGTAGATCTCGTGCCTGTTGCGACTGAGTAAGCGGATTAAGGACAATATTTTGAAGAAGAGGAAGATTTATTTATAGAGCAAGGCAAGTGGCCCTCCCTGCATACTCTTTTTGTCCTATATAATTGCATGACAACTAAAATTTACGGGTTGCATTAATTTGACGGGAACACCTTTTCAAGGACTTACCTAGTCTTTTTACCCATGATCCCTTGGAACAACCCCGATTTAAATAATGTTTTGGGTTAGTTATGCTTAGTGTTGCTATACCACGGGAATGGTCGAATTGGGTCTTTATAAAATGTTGATCATGTCAATTTTGATGGTAAATGTTGGTTAATGCAAGAGAACTATTCTTTAACCGGAAAATGGGGAACCACCCAAGAAAACAGTGCAACCATGGTGTCATATGGCTCTGACCTTAGCCGATTAATTAGGGGTGTGATTGTACTGATGGCCTTATCCGAAAGTTGCAGAGGGGGATTGGGGTTGAAGGGGCACAACTCGGTCCTCTTGGGGTAGCAGCCTTTGCTAAGGTGCTGACCATTATGGAGGGTTGTGTTCCGCCCTGTCTGTAACTCTTCCGGGTTGTTGGTCTTTTGCACACCTTTGTAAAGGCTTCGAAGTGGACCCCCCTAGCCATTCACCTCGGAAGTGTTTAAGGGCCTTGCAAACCCGGGCAATATGGGAAACACGAGCTATGGTGAAAGTGTACAACCTCTACAGAGTGAAAACTGATCGATCAGCCGTGCTCACGGTCAAGAGCGGCTTGGACCCTCACATGATAATTGAACTTAAAGATGGAATTTAAATTGTGGTTTTACTCATGGTTTTTGGAATAAGATGTTTTCTAAATGCTTAAGTGGATTGTTATAAATTTACATCTAATAAATAGGAAATCGCTAATAAAATTTGACCAACTTTAAAAAGCTCACCGCTGTGAACCATAGCTTATCCTTGATGGCCTTGCATCTTCCCCCCGCTTGCTGAGTACCTAGTTAGGTGTACACACACTTGCTTATGTTGTTCATAGGAAACAATGGTGAAGAGTACTACAGTGACTACGATGAGTTCTGAGGCTTGCGCTTCCCCAGTCATGATGCATGTGGATGCTTGAAGATGAAGACGCTACGTCTAGTTATCGTGTGTTCTTCGATAAGACATTCGTGTCTTCCGAGAGTGTAATAAGAATATTGTAATAAAGTTATTAAACCTCTTGTACGTTTGAATACTGTGTTTTGATATTACACTCTTTTGTCTATCGTATGTGTGTAAACATGATCCTGGTGCACATATGAGATGCACTTGATTTCTCTTCGAAAATCAGGTGTGACAGAGGCAAAGCCATTTTTGCCTCTCCAAAGGCTATTGTGCACGTCGGCAAAGGCTCCAACAGAGGAGGCAAAGCCGGAGGCAAACTGCCTATGGAGGAGAGAGGGGATGCAAAATTGCATCATCTCTCTCCTCGAAGGCATCGGGCGCAGGAGAAGAAGGAGGAGGAGACGGCCGCGCGCGGGAGAAGAAGGAGGAGGAGGCGGCCGCGCGCGGGAGAGGTCGTCACGCCCGTCGGAAAGGAGGCCATGTGCCCGCCGGAAGGAGGCCGTCGCCGGTCCAGCAGCCGCTCCATAGGCTCCCCCATCTTGGCGTGCACGGCCTCGATGAAGCGTGGAGGGGATGGCGAGGAGCGCGGCGAGAGGTGGGAGCGCGGCCGGCGCGAGGAGGGAGGGCGGAGCTCCGCGGCGGAGGAGGGCGGCGTCGGGGCCGGAGCGGCGGCGCGGTGCGGTGTGGGGTGGGCCGGCTGGGAGGGGAAATGCACATGGCAAATGGCATTCCTGTTGGAGACGTCGCTGTGAGGAAGAATGCATAAGTCAAAGGTGGTTATGCCTCTCAAAAATAGCTCTCCTTTTTGGAGTAAGCCTAATAAAGTAGCCCATACTCTAGCAGCCAAAAGGCTTATGGCGTCTCAAGGTGCTGATTTCTGTTCGGAGATCACAACATACTTTGTAATTGATCTTGTGGCCAGCGATGCGGCTGCGCCTGTGAGTTAATGGAAACCTCTTTCCATGAAAAAAAAAAGCACACGAAGCGTGTACTAGCGATAGTGTCAACATGCTGTTGAGTCACTTGTTGGCTTCGTTGTATCATTATTTGTATAACTACCAACTGTTCGGCCCGGGGCAGCGGGGCTAGGCCAATCCTATGACTTCGCCACTGCCGCCCATCAACATCTTCCCATTTCTCCAGGGCTAGATAGGCGAGCCACTGGCTAGACCCCAGCAGGAAGGCCACTCATCAGCGCGACAACAATTAGTCAGGATGGATTTGGATTTCCGAACATCCGAATTATCCATATCCGTATTCGAAAAAATGCTAATATGAATATCCGTATCTGTATTCGATTTTAATATAGATGTTAAATGGATGTATTCGAATTCGTTTTTCAGTATTTTTCTTTATCCGATTCCACATTCATATTCGACAAAAATTCGAAACATCCGACATTATTCGTATCCATGTAATGAAGTTTAGTTCCTCAAGTTCCTTTCCGTAGGCATAGAGACAGGCATAGCATAGTTAGAAATTTAATTCACCTTGTGTTTCTAATTAAATTTCTCTAGTGTTGTGATTGAAGCTTGTAACCGCCTATTCACCCCCCTCTAGTCGGTAATCCTAGATCCTACACCCTTTCATAGAGGACCCACCTATCGGGCTTTGGTGGGAGGGAAAAACTAGAAACGCTAGAAAAAATTGCATGTTCCAGGCGCTTTTAGTTCATTCTCCGCAAAACTTTTCTCACCCACCGTCCCGCGCGTACCCACCTCCGGCCAGGTGGGCCCCTAACTCCCCACGTGCACACAATTATTCCGTATTGCTAATAGACAAAACATTGAAGAGTTTTTCTCCATATAAATAAAGACCAACTAACTCGAAAAATAATGTGCCTCTAGATTTGAGAATAGCTAAAGCTCTATATACACATGTGCGTGTGCAAGTGCAACAACTATTGAGTTTTGAGAATACAAAGTTCTCTATACATGAGAGAACGAATATAAAGTATTTTTAAAAGTGCTTCGCATGGCCGGTCTGTTTACCATGGCCCACTAAAGTGACAATGTTTTAGTACCTATATGTCACAAATAAACGTGCGGGACACATTAATTGAGACAAATGTGTAGAAGAGAGTTTAGCACGCGCGTGCCGCGCGGGCATTGCAACTAGTCATCTAAACTATTTTAAAATATCGAATAAATAATTATTTTAATTCAATAATACTAGTGATATTTTAGTCCAATAATTCAATTAATTTTAATTTGACTATTCACGCCAATTTTAATGAATAAATTATATTTACACACTAGTAGTAACTTATTTTTTACCCATCGATAAAAAAGCAAAATCTATCCGTTTTGTATTCGTATCAGATAAGATTTGTATTCGTAGATATTCGATAAGATCCGTATCCGATCCGAATTCGAACTAAAATGTGGTAAAAAGTGACATCCGAATTCGGATCCATGCGTATCCGATCCGATTCCATCATGAACAATTAGCTAGGGCCTCGAGTACTGTACAGCCGACTGATGCGTGCGTGACTGGCAGTACGTACTTCTCACTCGCGCAAGAGAACAAACGGACCCTGGCGCGGCAGCTGCACGCACGAAGCGTTCACACCCGCGGCGGCGCCGGAGCCCACTCTGCTGAGCCTTGTCGGCGTGTCGTCGTCGAGAGAAAGCGCCGATCAAAAAAGGAATGAATTCCTTCGGCTGGTGTCCAGCCCCAGCCGCCAGCCAGGAGGGATGGCCCCGGCCCGGCCCTGACTTGCGAGCTAAGCATAGTACTGTACATGCGCTGCGCGAGAGATATTCACACACACGCGGGCGCGCGCGGCCGACGCGCGAGCCGCCACCTAGGCGAGGCGTGTACCACCTGTGCGCGAGTGAGCTGACGTGTGATGAGGCTGCGGACGATCGCCGACATGTAACGCCGGCGTTCGCTTTGGGGCCGTTTGGTTCGCTGCATGCGGCTGAACCAGGCTCACGCGGTGCAGGTCTCCATAGTTTGGTTACATGATCCGGCCACCGAGCCAGGCTCTTGTCATGCAAATTAGCCCCCGCGGCAGGCTCCGTAGGAACGCGAGAAACAACCGTTTCTGGCGGGCCTGGCCCGTGTGGTGTAGCATCTTGAGTGTTGGAGATTGTGTAGTGAGGTAAAACCAATTAATTCAACACGCTGGACAGGGTAACCAAACAAAAGCATTGGTCGGCATTATAGAATTCCAAATAGGCCGGACACGATGAACGGTACGAGGCACGGCCCTAAAAAGGGGGTCCCTATGTGGCTTCCATGTGCTAGTTAAGCAACATGGCTTAGGCCCAACTAGGCCTAAAAACACAATAGTATTATCTATGGTCACCTCATGGTATTTTCCATAATATTTTTTTATTCCACTGGAAACAGTCGCACACGTAGCTGTTTCTGAATATTTTTTGGCTCGGAATTTTATTAGCCTCCAACAGTTTCATCTGATACCAGATTCAATATTTTTATCAACCTAATTCAACATTTTAAAAATATTGGTTCAACATTTATAGAAAACTAATTCAACATTTTCTAAAAAATATTGAAATAGTATATTAGGAATGTTGAACCAGTTTCCAGCAAATGTTGATTTAAAAAAAAACTATCAAAAGATATGAAATATATTCAAATTGGATCTTGTTTTGTTGCATAAATTCTAACTAATATCACGGTTCAAACCGATTTCAAAAATGATTTATAGTTTAAGAAAAAATTGAATTTAAAGATCAAAATCTAAAGGAATCGTGTCCGGCTAGCCCTGCATGCAGCAACCGCGTACCCAACCACGTAGATGCAGCTGTCCACGTGCACCTTCCTTGTTGTTGCCGGCTCTTCTTCCGTACTAATCCGGTACGTTCATCTGATGTGCACCAATCTCAAACAGTGGAAGCCAACTGGCTAAAAAAACTTGTGGAAACTATATAGGATTCCCGCCTAAAAAGCACGGCACTAGCCCGGTCCTAAGCACGATCGATAGTGCCTTGGCCGGCCCGGCACGAAGGAGCTTTAGTGCCTGGGCCGCCTCCTCAGCTCGTAGTGCCGGCCCGAGGCACGGGCCGAAAATGGCCGGCCTGATTGGCGGCCCGATCTAATTTGTAGGCCCACATATATATACACTAAAAAACCCTAATCTTATCCCCTCCCTCACCCCTCACCCCCTGTCTCTTATACACATCTAGATGTGTATAAGAGACAGTGTCGGGCCTTAGCCGCCAGGTCGGCATTTACGGCGGCCTGGCCCGGCCTGGCACGAAAGACCATCGGGCCTCTATAGGGCCAGGCCGCGTCGGGCCGGGCCACATCGGGCTAGGGCCGGGCGGCCCGTTTGGAATTCTATAGTCGGCATGGCTGAAGGCAAACGTGAACCAAACATCAAGCTGCTGCATCTAGCCAGCCTGGCCACCGCGAGCCTGCATCTGTTATGCGAGACATGCTGGGACGGTACGGGAACCAAACGCGCCCTTTACTGCCACCCCCAGCTAACCAACGCGTGGATAGAGGAGTCAAACATGACGCTTTCTTTAAAAAAGAGAATATATTGATATTTCAGTCTCTGCATCCAATAGATGTATATAGCTATCATTATTATATAAGAAAAAAAGCTCTAATCCTAATAACACAAAGGCTTAGGAGATAGGAGTAGAAAAAAGAGCTACATCAGCTTCAAACCACCAACACCAAAAAGACCTGTCCAAACTAAACGTCGTGACACATTCTACGATCAAAAGCACATAGTCAAGGATGGTGTTCCATGCACTTAACCCTGAATCCACTCAGAGCTGCCACCAAAAAGCCAGTCGTCTTTATCTGGCTCCAATTAACCAGCCTTATATATCGTTGGCACAATCCACCGGTGTAGAACTGGATCATAGATGGATAAGATCAAGCCTGGTGTCTTGCTAAACGAACACCACCGAATCCAGCATGCTAATCACTGTGTAACCTTGACCAAGAATGGACCCAATGGATTCGCAATCCAATCCTCGCTGCAATGCTTGCAGTCGTCGCAGTTTAACGGAGCATGAATTTCCACAACGACGCCTCCAAGGAGGGAAGCGACTCCAATTGGCGCCGTCGTCGCCTGACCCGAAGACCAAGGCTTTACACCCAGAAAAATACGCAGAGAAGCTGCCGCTGCTATCGTCGCCCGTCAATCCGTGCGAGGTGAAGAAACGCCCCCTGCGCAACGAGCGCAACACTTTCGTTGCACGAAATCTGGTGATTGAAGAGGATCCCCCACTCACCGCCGCCAGCCAGGAGGCATGTAAGGCGACCAGGGCGACAGACGAAGAGGACCAAAGCATCCGACGAAGAAAGACAACGCCAGCGCCGACGATGAACGACCAGGAGAAAATCAGATCTAGGGTTGGTGGTGGTGATGTATGTGGAGAAGCCATGCCGACGATACAGGGCCCGAGGTACCAGTCATGGCCACCGACCGACGGCTAGCATTGGACGCCCCCGGCCATCGCCTGGGTCGGCCGCCGTTTGCGTGCTCCAATCTCCCAGGCCACACCACCTCGCGCACCACAACCGCAGAACGTCGCTGCCCGCTGCAGAGCACCACCACCCGGCCACGGGGCGCCGCCTGCCCTCGGCCCCGACACCCGGTCACCAGATGCAGCTGCGCCGGCCACCCTTGCACGGAGGCCGGCGCCAACCGTGGCGCGCGCCCGGCTCCCTCAACGCGCTGCTTGCTCCGGTCGACCCTCCACGCCTCAGTCGCCGCCGCTGGCCCGTGGATCTGTTCCGCCGCCGGCCCGCGCACCGCGGCCAGAACCACACACCCAGCGCCAAGAACTCCCCGCCGCCGCCATCCTGGGGGCCGGCCGGACTTCCGGCGTCACCCTTCGGCGGGGCGAGGTGGGAGGAGGGGCGGTGGTGGCCGGAGACGTTGGTCGCCGCCCGTGTCGCCCTACGCGGGGGACGACGCGGGGGCCTAGAGCCCCGAATGCAATAATCACTTCATCGTCAAACATGACGCATAGACTAATCTATTTGATTATTTGATTTTGATCCAATCGGATGATGTATATGAGCTAGCTAACTAATTGATATAGCTAAAAATTTAGCTAGCTAACAATTAACTGAGGGTGTTTGTATTTATCGGCTAATTGTACTATTTAGATTATCTCATACCTTATTAAATAGACTCATTAAATGTATAGTGACGGTAAATGTGATAATTTTAGTGAAAATATACAGTACTTTGGTTTTTTTGTCCCAATTAGCTGGGTATGAGTAGCTATCTGGATAGGGAATTCCAACTAGATAGCAAGAGGATTAGCTGGCATTAGCTGCATTTTGTTTGGATCTATCGTAGCTAAAATTAGCTAGCTAACAATTAGTTGATGAATTCAAATAGAATATAAAGTAGTACTTGTTTGATCTTATAAGTTGTGCATAGACCATGACATTGTTCTGGCGGTTAATTATTTGCCGTGTCACACTCTCTTGACCATCTCAAGGATGTTTTGCATTCACATTAATTTCTTGTAAAAAAACAGAAAAGTGTTGGGACTAAACGGTTGTTACGGTTGAAAGTAATCTTAAGGTGGCCCATGACATCAACCATCTAGCACCTACGCCATAGTGCATTAAAGGAGAGGAGAAAGGGATAAACATCATTGCGAATTGATGGTAGATCAGTTGATAAGGCTCTTTATGGTGAAACCTGTCCATTAAGGTTCGAGCCCTCGACTCAGCACTGGTGTCGTATTTTTTGGATTTATTTCAGTATTTAACTAGCGTTATCCATTCAGTGGTAGGCAACGTTACCGTCGACGACAGTGAGGCGCCTGTGGTGACTTCATCAATCTCGAGATCTGCCAGCTCAGTCTCTCGAAGGTACTCATAGGGGTAGGGTTGTGTGCGCTTATTAATAGGGATGAATGTGCGTGCGTATTTGTGAGTGTTTGCGTTTGTATTGTGTTTCTAAAGAAAAGAGATAAACATCATTTTTGTTTCTTACTGGCTAACTATAGCGCCATGGGTGACTACAAAAGATGCTTCCGTTTGGACCGCTCTTGCAGTGTTTATTGATGGACCGCTCTCCGCCTATACACCGTTTTTTCTGCCATTTTTGGTGCCTTAAGAAGATCAAAGTCTCCGTCTAGCCCCATAACACATCAAGGAAGTAAACTGCATCCATCATATAATAAATTGTTTGAGTAATCTAGAATTAAACATCAATAATTCCCTAAAAGATATTGACAATATAAAATTAAATGAAAAATTTATAAAAATTGGAATAATTTCTTGAAGTAATATTAAAACAGAAAAAGAGAGGAGAGAAGGGAACAAAATTGCAATAAAACAATGGTGGTCATCAGGTGGGCGGTGGGCATCTCCGAATGAGAGGTCGTGACTGTCGATGCTAGAGCACCTCCTGCATAGATTGGGGGACCCTTTCTAGAGATCCGTCCTGGGAGAAGAATGGTTGAGCGTTCTTCGAGCGTGCATACGAAGGAGTGTATGTAATATATGGAGACCGAAGTTTTAGATAGGTTTGGGGCGTATTGAGCGTAATACTCTGCGTTACGTCTTTATGTGCGAAAAGGATCTGATCCCTCCCTAGGTGGACGTATACATGTATTTATAGCATGAGTTGCCACTTTTAGTGGGAATGAAAGCTCTCCCGGCAAGCATTGAGAATGTCATAAATATCGAGCTAGGGTCGTACTGACATCATCTCTGATGTCACGAGGCACCCATGTTGAACCCATCTAAGGCATGTCCTCCGGGGTGGCTCTTAGTGTCCATATGCGCTCAGAAGGTCACCAGATGCCTTAACGTGGAAGGCAATCCGCGCATTGCCCCTGTGGCGCCCAGCGACCAAGCCCCCTGGAAGGCAACCTTCGTTGCTTCAGGCTAACTCTAGTCGGTCCTCATGTGGCCGGTCGTATCTCATTACGGTAATGTGGTTGCACGGGAATGTCCAATCGTCGCGCCTTATCTTGCTTATGCCCCTACGCCACCCCGTAACGGTGATGTTTTTACGGGGAACTGGCGACCGGCTGTGGGACGCATTGAATGTGGGTCACACCCACTTTTCTTGTCCGTAAGGAGGTGGTCGCTCGGGTTTCCCTTATGATGTGCCTCGGGGCACTGTGACATCAGCCACCCCTAGGCCATGCCCTCTATTTCTTTTGAACTCCCTAGGGTTTACCCGATCTTTCGATGAGAGGCGTGGAGGATAACTCGATTGGAGGAGATGACGTTCACGGCCCGACTACAACCTTTGAAAGACTGCGCCTTAGCGACCGATACACCACATCCTTTAGCTGCTGCGATCTTGTGGAGCACGACACCCGACCACTAGGGCACCCGTTCCTGCAAGCAATAGAAGAACTAGCAAGAACAAGTAGAACAAGCAACTGAATTGCAAATTTAGAGATTATAACCAATCTGAAATCACAAAGATGGGGTTCTGAATCGAGTAGAACGGATGGTCCAGCCAACACACGCGTCTACAAGGAAGTAGCAATGGCTAAACTTTCATCTAAACAAAAACCCAATTGTTTGTAGCGGCTATGGGGGTATATGAGAGGGAAAGGGCATGACCAGGATGCCGCGGGGGTCGTGATCCAACCCTAGGACGCGCCCCATGGGCTCTGACACGATACATAGACCGACGGCCCAAAAGACGTCGACGCAACAACGTGGGCTGATAATGTCTCGGTATAAATATGACAATTGTGGCCGACTCAGAAAATATATGGAGGTGGGGTCAGATCCCTTGGAAAGTAGACTTGATAAGATTTACATGAAGTACTTGAACGCCCAAAACAGAGTCTGTATGTGACCGTGGCGTCCATCACAATTCGATGCTTTTCTACCGTCCGAATCCAACCTTCAAAACGTGTTGGACTTGATCTCTTTCCATCTTTGGGCCCAAAGTGACGTGGTGGCCTAGTGGAGGACGTGAGGAACACTTTTAATTGGTTTCCAATGTGCTAAAAAAAATTGGTCTCCAATCAACTTCTTTGGTCCTCCATGCCTTCCATGTATGTCTAGCACTCTTTTTTATCCATGTATGTGTATTTCTGAAAATGACAATTAACACACATTATGGCGCAACGCCAATTCATCGAATGTAGCAATAATAATCATGATATAGGATTGATTCACCTTTTGTTTACAAGCCATTAATATGATCATATCTAAGCTGGTGATGTCCTCGTCGCTTCACTTGGAGCACAATTTTTCTGTCTTAGTTGGACCCGATGAGGCCACTACTAGTTGTGTCACATAGTATTACGGCGTACCTCAATGCCCCAAAGAGGTCCCCATATGCATGACACCGACAATGACGTCCCTGGAGGTGGGGCTACAATCGCGAGGTTCAGGGTGGATTGGAGCTATGAGGACATGAGGGTGGTGGAGCAAGCAAATGCACCCGAACCCAACGTTGGTGTACATGGCGGTGGCGCTGCCTTGCAGGACGCTGCCCATAGTTGGCCACCTGAGCAGTGGTTCAACCCTATTTGAGAGATCATGTCATGTTGCAGATCACCTAGGGGATGGCATCCACCAGGTTGGCGGCTTGGCGCCACACCAAAGAAGTCATCGATGTTGCCGGTAGGCTTAGCAGGCGCTGGCTATACCGTCGTTGCGACAAGCTATTTGGAGTTGGTTTAGTGATTGCTAAGGCGCTTATGATCTGTTTCTAGTCGGACAGTGAGAGACACCTCCACCAAATCAGATTTCAATAGTCACCAAAAGATTGGACAATTCAATCCTATCATAAAGTCGAATAATCCATTTCAACAACCATGTCTAAGGGTAGTCCCGAGGAACACTAGTAATATATAGTTTTCACAATATCCACATCATCAAAAAAACTAGTACTAGCCACTACTTTTCTAATGCAAACACTATTATTACATACTCAAATTTAATTCTACTCAATGCCTTGAATATTGAGGAGAAACAATATCTCAAGCAATACCTGATTTTTTCTCGTTTCTCGTTAACTCGTTTGACATATCATCTTTTATCCTATACAACATGCTATTGATACTGTCTCGGTAGAAATGGTCCAACAAAATTTACTTGTAACAAACCCAACCCACTTAACCAGCTAGGCCTTTAGGCTGCCCGCACTGGGATGCAGGACCGATTTACCGTAATATCGCCTGCTGCGACGTCCTCTACACTGTCCGCAAGGGAAGCAAACGGCCTTGCTTCTGCCAAATCGAGCGGAGGTAGCGGGAGGCCGCTACGCCGCCACGGTGGCGCGGGGCCTGCGCAGCCTAACCGCCTCCGCTTGCATTCCGCGTAGCCGCTCGCCTTCCGCGTCCGCCCCTATGACTCTTCTGGTGCTGCCGTGGGACAAGCACGAAGGCGGTCGCACCTGTTGCAGTTGCAGCCACCACCGCGCCGCCGCCCCTCCGTCGTTGCACCCTCCCCTGCCCTCCTTGATCCCATGGTTGTCTCTTCTTCGCTATCTCCCCCCCCCC
>OAMR01000103.1:1035950-1087147 GCA_900205405.1 Echinochloa crus-galli
GGGTAGGGCCGAGAAGCGACGCGGCGGAGTGGGGCGCTGGCAGTCAAGGCAGGGAGGTGGCGGCGGTGTGGGAGGGGAGGGGGCCGGGGAGATGGGATAAAGAGAGAGAAAGGAGAGAAATAGAGTGAAGGGTGGGACCGGATGAGAGGAGTAATAAAGAAAGAGTCAATGATTGACCTCATGTGTTGGTGGTTAGTATAGAGTATTAATATATTGGACGGTGACGAGTGCGGAAGAAATCGATATATACAGAAGAGAATTATGATGACTAGATAAGTATATTACTTCTATAGGATGAAAATATAAGCCCGTTAGTGGGGATGACCTTAAAACGAAATCCACCTCACGACCCGGTAAAAAAAAATCATTTTGACACAAGTACACAACTGACAACCCCATCAGCAGCCGATAAAGCGCGACGTGGCAACGGCACGGGCCCCACCGAGCCGATTCCGCACGGGTCCCCCCTTTCCGAGTACTCCGTAGATAACTCCTCCCACGCAGCCACGCAGGCACCGACTCACTCGCAGTCAGTCACTCTCACCTCACCACCACCACAGCAGTCGCTCCCCGAGGCGAGAGGCGCATGGCGGAGCGGAAGCGGGAGCGGGCGGCGAGGAGTGGGAGAGGCGGAAGAGGGCCAGGAGGAGGAGGATGAGGAGGAGGGAGCGGCAAGAGGACGAAGAGGGGCTCGGGAAGCGGCAAGTGGGGTGGGCGGGCGACCCAGTGGAGGCGCTCGGGGAGTCGGTGATGGGGCGGGTGATGGAGCTCCTGGACACGCGCAGCGTGGCACGATGCACCGCGGTTTCCCGCACATGGCGCGGGGTCGCCGCCGACGACCGCCTCTGGGCACCCAAGGTTCGGACGCTCCCCCTACCCCTCTCGCATTCCTTATATTTCGTGATTGTTGGCATGCGCACTCGCGTGCGGCTTTGGTGTTTGTCGGGCTCCTTTTCGACAAATTGCTCGGCTGTGAGCGGAATTGAAAGCTTCGGGTGCCCTGGAGCAATCGATCGAAGTATTAGGTATTGGACTGTGGGGATCAGGAATTGGACTGTGGGGATTGTTGGTTTCGAGCGAAGAAATCCCCAACAATTCCTAGCTAGAACTGCAAAGGACTTGCATTTGACCTGCATCATATTTTACTGAAAATTGCACAAGTATTAGGTAAGGCGCTATGTCTGGTTTTGTAGTTTTTGTGTTGACCCCAATTTTCCATGGGAGCTATGCCCCATGGCCCCACTGTTTTATCGATATCAATATATGGTCATCAGTTCATCACAGATACTTTTGTTGATTCTGTCCATGGCGGTGCGATAACTTGGCAAATCAAGGAATTTTACATGACACTGATGTTTCCAAAGAAAGGAGCTTTAAGTGACATTGACATGTTAGAGAAACAGTTGTTCTGTGGAACAAGGGTAACCGGTTTTCTTTTGTCCCAAAATAGTTGCACAAATATATACATATGAAGCAATATAAGTTAGTGGAACTAGTCCTATTGAATATAATTTTGAAGTTATTTAGCATGTCCATTTGATCCTTTTGTTTTCAATTTATCTTAATGTTTACGGATTTTGCAGTTCCAAAGCATTCTGTTTAATTGTGCTTAGGTTTTTCTGTTCCAGATAAAGTTTTTTTCGTCTT
The DNA here is from genome assembly GCA_900205405.1 of Echinochloa crus-galli. Lineage (NCBI taxonomy): Eukaryota > Viridiplantae > Streptophyta > Magnoliopsida > Poales > Poaceae > Echinochloa > Echinochloa crus-galli. Next base: position 1,037,598 of record OAMR01000103.1, read on the forward strand.
TGTTGTAATATTTTCTGAGTCATATGGTTTGTCTGCAAAAAATATGCTGCCGAAAACTTTAATCATGTTTGAGGAGGATATTCTCAAAGGGACCCATATCTATAGCTTTGGTAACATTATATATAACAGTAATGTTTGCAGAGGAGAATGTGTAATATTTTAAAAAATTAAAGAGAGTTTTGAACACTTCTATTTCAATATTATAGTCTCCAATACAATATAACATAGTAAATTTGAAAACTATAGGAACTTGATTGCGTCCCCTTCTAGAGCAAGGGAACAAAAGGCCAAATACCGTAATCAAAACTACACCCGGGCACACACCGCAGGCAACACAGACAGGACCAACACCGGCTGAGAGGTTCAGCCAGGCGACCAACAAGGAGACGGACAAACAAACAAGCAAACAAATACAAAATCAAAACTAGCAGACCTGATTGAAGAAAACAAGGGGACAAGAGAAAACTGTGGCAAACATTACTGTTATATATATATATAGCTGTATTCTTTGCTCATAATACAAAGCAGGTCATGATCATTATTTTGTTCACAGTGTGCTGAACTGATGGCGGGAAAGGCACATATTCCTCGTTTGACGTTGATCCCCACTGGATCTAAGTTGTCTACTTATTCAATGGCCATCATGGATGGCAAACGGGTGAGTACCAGCATTTTGTTTTCATCTGTAGAATCAAAAAGGGGACATATCCGGTGCAAACCAGCCCCTCCGTGCAAACTTTGGAAACCAACATGCATGGGGACATGCACGGGAGGTGGGAGGGGGAATTTGCAAAATCACAGGGATGGTGGGAGGGGGGATTGACAAAATCAGCATGCATGGGGGCATGCATGGAAGGGGGAAGGCTCATTGGATCAACATCGTGTGGATCAGATTGTGGTTTCCAAAGTTTGCACGGAGAGGTTGGTTTTCACCTGATACGTTGCCAATCAAAAATGCAGTGGATGAACTGCAATGGGATGCATAATCTATTTTGCTCTACGTGCTATCATATTTTTACCATGGCACTTATAAATCTTTTGGATCGTCAGTGTTGCAGATTCTGGGAATGATTCCAATTATATTATTTACATTACACGTCTACTTATTTTGTTTAATTCATAATTTTGTATAAACATTGGCAATTGTGGGAAAGTTTGTTCTAGGCATCTATTTATTTTTTTTTGTGAGGAATCTGTTTAATTTATCTTCAAGCTGAAAGTAAATATTAAGTATATTTCATATTTCACTTCCCCATTGCTCTCAACATGAATGATATTATTCTCTTGTTCAGAGTCGGATCACAAAAGAGGATCTCTGCGATCATGCATGGGAATATCGTTTCACTATAGTAAGTTTTCTAAATTGTGCCCAGTTGCTTGTTTGAACTTTGAAGTATGAGCTATGGCATTGCATAATTTTATTTGGAGAAAGTCTATTTCTACTCCGCCAAATAATTCAGCTTGTTCACCCAATGCCCTGAATAAATTTGTGACTAGATTTAGTTCCCGAAACAATCCAAAACGGCTTAAATACCCCCTGACCTGGTTTGAGACCCTGTTTTACTGACGTGGAAGTGGTTTTGACTCGGTCAACAGTGGACCTGCAACCCTGGACTAGTCGATGTAACAGTTCAGCTGAGGGAACAGCAAGGAAGTATTCCTCTCACTACCTTGCCTCCTCTTCCTCAATCCTCCCCTGATGCGAACAACACCACCGTTTCTGAAATCGCTGTCGCTGGCAGAGAGCATCTTGTCCTGAGTAGAGGTGCAGACCACAAATGTAGAGTTCATCTTGCACATGGCCATCTCTACCACGGCCAGGAAGAGCTCAGGAAGAGCTCGGGATTGTCGCCTGAGCCTGCTACAAGGAGAATATGCCTGAGTAGATTTACCACAAACCTATCAGTGCAGCTTTGGTCTCCCAGCCAAGCACCTCCTGCCTGCGTTCATGTGGCCTTCACACGGCTGTTTGTCATGGCGAGTGTGCAGGCGCAATATGGCTATGCCCAACTCATTGTTGCTGCATTAGGCCATTGAAAAGGAATCTGACAGTGAAAGAGACGCTGCAGGTGCACATGTCCATTAAAGGCGGCCTCTTCACTAGGGGCAAGGTGGTACCTGGTAGGCACCCAGTCCCTTCAATCCCTCTCCCCTGCCGCAAAAGCAAAGCAACAGAGCGAGCTTTGGTTCCTCATCTCATAAATGAAGAGCTTCAGCTCGTCATCTCAAACGAAATTGTTTTCAATAAAAAAAATAGTTGTGGCCAGCAAATATGGAGTTCAAACTGAGCTTGGACTACAAACAAATTGATTTCTATAAAAGTTGTCTGATGGGAGATGGACTAGCATTGAACCAAACCAATGCAGGCGAAGTACAATCGGATTGGATCTGTGTCGGACTCCATGAATTCAGGAGATCACGGGCTGCCTGATTGGGGTGGATAATTCGAGAAGGGGACAACGCGGATCGACTGCAGGGCGACAGATCAGGTATCCACATCAGCCTAAGCAGCCAGGGGTGGTGGTGATGGGTAAGGCGGCACACCGAGCTCATTTTTTTTTGAAAGAACAGGAGGGGGGATCCCCCTACTGATTATATATTAAAATTATAAAGAAGTAGAAATAATTACAAAGAAGCAGAGGGGGGAGAGGCGCACCGTGCTCATCAACCGGCATGCTGCTGTGGCCCGCAGTGCGTAGTCAACTTTGTCATAGTGTTATACTTCCTATTCATGGATGGAGAACAGAAAGGAAGATAGAGATGATGTGGTAGAAGAAAGAGGTAACATAGGCTGCTCCCGTGGCATAACAGCTCTATGTTGGCATCCATATCATCAAAACCACTGCAAAGACGATTTGGGGCTAATTTATTCTGGTATCACTTGTTTTGGGGGGACTAAATCAAGTCCCAATTTTGTTCAGGGGGGTAGATGGACAAATTGAATGGTTCGAGGGAGTAAATGAGCTTTTTCCTTTTTTTTGTTTTAGTGGTTGCTACTATACAACTGACTCTGCAAGTTTTGAGTTCAACTGGTTTTAGTCAATCAAGTCTGATGGATGCATGGGATCATGACAACTGTCAGCGTCTCTCTAGCTTCTTCCGATGTTGTAGCTTCCAAACACACTGAGGGAGAGTTGATGCATATATCTTCATGGTGGAAATTAAAGGTTATAAACTTTTGATACATTGATTTGGTCAAAGCCTCAGGGGGGTATTAGAATATCAAAATTTCTTTCCAGAAATTGCATGCAATAAGTAAACAGATGTAGGATATAAATGTATGTATTATTTTGGTCTGCCACTATGGGAATGTATATGCACATTTGCTGCTAAAAAATTGTAATTTGGTTATGTAGTTGCAAGATTACTAATGCTGCAATTTGAATAATGAATTCCCTGGGGAAAAAAACTATTTGAAAACTATTAGGAATTTGATGCTACCATGTTAATAAGAATTTTCAATATGTTTTAGATATGAAATGTAAGAGTATGACAACCTGCATATGTGGGGAATATTCCAACCATGTTATACTCCTGCAGTACTTAATTCTTCTGCTCTTGCAGGCAGCACCAGAATACTGGAGGAACCTTGATCCATCATGGAAGCTCACCGGTCCACCTATGCGGCGGTATTTCCACCCTGATGGCTACCACAGTGCAGACCCTCATGATGCTGTGTGGAGTGGCCACGAGTGCACCTACACGGTAATCACAAGCTTTGTCGGCAATGGGCGAATCAGGGAACACTATGTGAGGATCAACCGGTGGCCAGCGTTGAAGGTTTCGAGGAAGGATGACTGGAGCTGGGAGCTATCGAACCACCTGTACCGCTACAACAGCATCCCTGATGCTGACAAGAAAGGATGTACTGGTCCTCTGTTCCCAGTCTGGTGAACACGCTTCTCTAGTCCTCTGTGAGGTCGTCGCGGGCAGGTTATGTTTTGCATTTGAACGCCATCCAAGGTTAAGCTTATGTGTGCGAATCTAATATAGAGGCGCCTGAGCTATATGTACTGTAATTTGTGATAGGTGGTTCCGCGAGTCTCTATAGTGGTGATAAACTCTTCTTAGTAGTTTGAAGGTATTGTTACAACTTGTGCGTCTGTAAAATAGCCTGGATGAACCTTTGCGTACCTTTGGGTGTGTAGCAAATGCAATAATTTAACACTATGCTATTTGCTGCTTATCCTTGGTAACTGCGCCTCTTTGGATGTTTTTTCTCTTTTTGAAAGGCTTTGGATGAATTATATTAGTACAACAAAAAATTGGTTTCTGGAGTTGAGCATACATATGTAGTATAGCATTAAATCGTCAGTATCGAAGGAGAAAAAACCAATACCAATGCGGACCAAGCCAAATATGATTAAAATATGATGAAATTTGACTGTTATTTGGTTTGGCACCAAAATTTGGCAAGCCTACCGAAGCAATTAAAAAAAGAGCGAGGTTGCTTACCAGAAACCCAAGTTTCTCGGCGAATTGAAAAGGGAGGAAAAATAATATGCCAAAAAATTGTTTTTCTCTTCAAATAGAGGAATTGTGCCAAATGTTGGCTTTGAGCAAAAATATGCTGTTCCATTCATTTGGGGCATAAATTTCAATATTGTCTGCCTATAAGGTGTAATTGGTTGCCTTGATTTGATGCACCCCCTAGTTAGGCTCGTTTCAAGCATGAACAGCATATTGTGGTCGTTTGGACTTTGAAATGTATCTTTTTCAGTATTAGATTTTCAAAACGCAGAAATAGGACAAATGCTGGATTTGAGTTGGTTGTCAATCACAATCCTACAAGAACCCAAAATGCAGGAAACATTCCAGTAGAATGCACAGATACAACACAGGAAAACACAGGAATTTGAGGGGAGAGATAGACACAAAGGAAAGTTTTTAAGAGTTTAAACCTCGTGTTAGTTTTTCTGTAAATTTGGTTAAAATTAGAAAAATTTAACTTAAGACAAACACAAAAGAAATAGTGATTTGGTACAAAGAGAGTATAAATGCTGGATCTTTTGTTCCAAAGGGGGACACAAGAAAAATTCTTATAGGAACCAAAATCTACAAAATTCCCCCACCAATCTTTTGTTCCAAAAAAAGGTCTTACAAAATTCCTCCATCATATCAATCCTTAATAAACGAATTTATATAGGGAAAGGTGGTGGAATTTTTCCTTTATGAATGAATGTATTTTGGATGTATATGGACTTAGAAGAGAACATAGGACAAGTTTATGAATGTTAATGTGCATTTTAGGAGTATGGGGACTGGATAAAAACTTGGTACAAGAAAGAACTGTTTTGTGCATTTTGAGAGTATCAAGACCGGAGAGAACTTGGGACAAGTCCAATAATCGTTAGTGATACTTACTTTTTAATAATATTAATTAGATCTATTTCTTAATATAAAGTGAGTATTACATCTACATATATCTTTCATCCGTCAAACAAAAATTAACTGTGCACTTGCTTTCTTTCTACGGTAATGCTCAGCTTCGGTCGTCCGACGAGTTCTCGCGTGAGTTATCATGGCCGCTCTGCACACAACCCGTCTCCGATGGAGATCGCCGACGCCCTTGCTTGAGCTCATCATGGCCCCTCTGCGCAGCCCTTCTCCGAGCGAGGTCGCCGGCTCCATAGCCCATCCTCACACGAATTTGTGGTGACGAGGTCCTTCGTCATCGGGACCCGGAGCCGGCGGAGTGTAGTGCCCATGAAGAGGTAGTGGAGTGCAGCGGTGCCGGGGCCGAAGACCTCGTAGGAGTAGGCACCAAAGGCGGCTGTGGCGGGCTCCATGGATGATGGTTTGATGAGGTAGGAGAGACTCGGATAGATTTGCGAGAGTTATGATGTTGCAATTTAGGTTGTTTAGTGTTGTATTGTGGATGTTGCGGATGTTTCATAAATTGTGATGTTACGGTTGTAATTTTATAATGTTGCATGAGGTGTTCTCAAATGTTTCAATACCTGAATTACAAAGTTTCGGTTCTTCCTATGTAAAAGGTGATTCGGGTCAAATTTTGCATGAAACATTATCATTGGTTGCAGGAGGAATTTGTTTTTTTAAATTATATTTGAAGAAATTACATAATACTAAATGGTAGTCATAACAGACATATAACTATGCTGCTCACATATCAAACTCATGTCGCCTTCTAGCATGGCTACTCATTTACTCGATCGCTAGTCCATTCAGCCATTCCTAATTCTGTTTCTACCTATGAACAGGCTTTCGAGTCACTTGGTAGCATGCCTTAGTAATACTACTCTCTTCTGTAGGTCTTGAGTTCGATCCTCGATGGGAGCAAGTTTATCAAAATTTATTCCTAAGTGGCCTTCACCCATGCCGCTAAACCCCGGCACGATGGCCACCACCACCCCGTCCACCTCCGCTCCGGCACCGCGTCCTCCGCCTTTTCTCTCACCACTGCCGCGCGCTTCCCCCGCTCCTCCTACTGCCCCATGTGAGCCTCCGCGCTCGCCGAGTTCAAGGCGTATAGGGGTGTGCGTGAAGTGTGTTCCTAAGAACACCACCACCCCGTCCACCTCCGCTCCGGCACCGCGTTCTCCGTCTTTTCTCTCACCACCACGCGCTTCTCCCGCTCCTCTGACTACCCCATGCGAGCCTCCGTGCTCGCCGAGTTCAAGGCATATAGGGGTGTGCATGAAGTGTGAATGTGCATTTCTTGTGCTTTTATGTACAAAGTTCTTGTATATCCTATTGGCTAACTAAAAAAAGAGAAAAGAGAAAAAAATTACACTCAATAGACTAGCCAACTGAATAGTTATCTTTCCACGCTAGCTACCTCCTTCGCTTCGCTAGATATCTTTACCTAGCCAGACGCGCTCTCCATCCACGCTCACCAGTTTTGAAGGGTCTGTTGGTTTACCCCGACTTTTGTGAACCTTTTTATTTTTTAACTAGACTTTTAATTTTTAAATTTAGTTAGAATTATTAGTGGTCTATTAGAGTCTTAGAGATGCTCAAAGTTCACTCTACTCTGTAAACGAGACCGTTTTATTTTAAATTCCGTTTCTGCCCTCCCCTCTAAAAGTTGAAAAAACGACCTATCCTTATCCCAAACCCCTCACTTCACCACTCCGCTAAACCCCGGCCACGATGGCCACCACCACCCCGTCCACCTCCGCTCCGGCGCCTGCGTCCTCCGCCTTTCCCCTCACCACCGCCGCGCGCTTCCCCCGCTCCTCCGCCTGCCCAGTGCGAGCCTCTGCGCTCGCCGAGCGGCGGCGGACTCGGCGGCGCCGTGCGCCCGAGGGCGGGGGCGCCGGCGGGGACCGCTCGGCGGCCGCTGGGGCGGTGGAGAAGGGCCTGCGACTGGCCTTCCTGGAGCAGCTCGCGGAGCGCGCGCGGGCCGCTGACGCCGTGGGCGTAGCCGATACCATCTATGACATGGTCGCCGCGGGGCTCTCCCCCGGCCCGCGCTCCTTCCATGGCCTCGTCGCCGCTCACGTCCTCGCCGGCGACGCTGAAGGAGCCGTAAGTGCTCCCCTCTTAACTTTCTTACGTATTGTCCTACCGCGCGGGTAGGGACTAGGGAATGCCTCGGAGGCGTTTGATGAAATGCGCGTGCTCCTTTCGGGTGCTTAGCTGCCTGGATAACTCGGGGAGTGCCTGAGGATTGTTGGCCGGTTTATTTGCCTGAATCATCATCCTGCAAGCTCTTCATTTAGTAAGCGGGAATGTGTAACTGCGAAGTGGAAAGGAAGTGCTTTCTGTAACGTGCTGCCGGGCTGAAATGTCTCGGGCCTTAACCCTGCCTTCTGCCACTTTACAGAGCTGTAGACTGTAATTGGAGCAGTCTGGTAATTTGTTGTCTGGTCTTTGCCTTGATGCATAGTGAATTCGAGGTATACAGTATGATCATACATACTCAGATTCATTACCTTTCACTTACAAGATATAACAACTCTAGGTACAAGGCTGGCTTTTAGTCTGAAAGACCATGTAATTACTTGTTTAAGGCACTCAACTACCTATTGCATGGCTGAATGCCAGTGGTTTTGCAACCCTAGGAATTAGTGAGTCAGGGTCATGGCCTCATGGGCATGGGAGCTAATTCTGCATTTTTGTCATTTCTTTTTTTCAGCAATTTCTGATTGTTGTCCTTAGCAATATTTTGTGTTTAGCTTCTCATTGGTGGCTTCAGATTAAAATAAGTTTCTTTATCCCTAAATTTATTAAAATGATAGGTCTAAGCTCCATACGAGTCAATTTCCATACGTATAATTTGTACTTTAGAGAAGTAAACATGGACATATGTATCATAAGAAATAATGCATCGGCTTTACAGAAATGTTACATTTCTTAATGCAGATGCAATCTCTTAGAAGGGAACTAAGTTCTGGAGTACGACCTCTACATGAAACTTTTGTGGCCCTGGTCCGTGTTTTTGCCAAGAAGGGTCTTTCTACCAGGGGCATGGAGATTCTTGCTGCTATGGAGAGATATAAGTATGATATTCGCAAGGCTTGGCTAATTCTTGTAGGTATGGAAATTGACTTGTGCTGCATATTTGGTTTATTGGAAAGATTATAGTAGTTTTCGTTCTCTGAAACAGAGGAACTAGTCAAGAATCATTATCTGGAGGATGCCAATACAGTATTTCTCAAAGGGGCAAAAGGTGGCTTACGAGGAACCGATGAAATCTATGATCTTTTGATTGAAGAAGACTGCAAAGCCGGAGATCACTCCAATGCTCTGACAGTTGCATACCAAATGGAGGCTTCTGGAAGAATGGCAACCACATTCCATTTTAATTGCCTTCTCAGTGTGCAGGTGAGACTGGAAATTTGATTTGCACATCCGCAGATAACTGTCATCTGATGTTCTTTTTTTCTTTTGTTTGTTTGGTCGATCACTTTACCTAGTAGCAGAATCCTTTAGCACAGTTTTGTTTCATGTCAATACTTAACACAGAAAAAAAGAAATGGACCCTATTTCAATTATATTATGAAAATACTATGGTTTCTTCATGCAAATCACATCTTGAGCTTACACAGGATGCTTTCTTCTTGAATGCTTACACAAGATGCATTGGCTGCTCTAAATCAAATTCTAACAGCAAAGGTGGTGGTTAGTGGTTAGTCTCACCTAGCGAGTTATGTAAACCTCAAGTCTTTGATTGAATTGCTAGATAGTGTGTGACAGTCCCATTATAGTCACTTTTACTTCACTTATTATGCTTAGTTCTCGATTTGATGTTTGCATTTATGTATCTTTCTGTATCATAGCGTACTTGTAGCATGATATTCAGCTTTTGACTTTTCTTATAGATGACATACCATATATTGATGAGATTTTTGACAAAGTGAGACACTGTATTTGGCCATTCTAAAGGCAACACTAACACCACCAGTAATGGTGCTATCTCTAATGATTTATCCTGCTGATTTCAGCTGGTTAAGCAACCATTGAAGATTGAGCAACTAGGTTAGGCAAGCTTCAGACTAGAAACACTTATGGCAGGATAGGTTTAGCTGCAGAACTTTAGTAACATGGTTTGCTGCATTAGCATTAGTGTTGTATTTTTATGTTTTTAAATATAATACTAGTAATACTTCTTTTAATAAAAGTTATTTCTCCTCAGGCTACATGTGGGATTCCTGAAGTTGCTTTTGCAACATTTGAAAACATGGAATACGGAGGCGAAGGTATCATGATCATTTAGACCAGTTTTATGCTATGGGTTTTTGTCATCCATTTTATTAACATGGCTTAGTTTTTTGACGAGATGATGATTTCATGTTACACATTTTGAAGGCTTGAACTTTAAGTATGGCACACATTGCCTTTTCTGTGCCAATTTTGTTTTATTACAGGGTTTTGCATGTGCAGAGACTTAATTGAGTGCATGCGGGTGTGGTACTTGTATTTTCATTGAAGAGAGATAGATAGTCTATTTTACCTTCAGAAGACTTGTCCAATCATAGTTATCTTTTCTTACTCTGTGTGTTTGCCCATTAGTATGTGGCTGGTTGTATTTCCATGTTTATTACTTGTGCACGTACAACTAGCTTTTGCTTCTTAGTGCTGAAACTGTTCAGTCATGAGGCTATTGGATGCAAGGACCTTCATGCCATGCGACATATTGAAATAGATCCGCCAAATTGTTCCTTTAGAGCATGCGACTTTGACCTTGTTGTAAAATTAGCTTCCATGGGAAAAACTACTCGGTGCTTTTGGATTTTGGAGCGTTTTTCTGTTTGACATCTTAGTTCTATGTTATTTCCAATGGCAATAACCCTGTGCCTGTCATTATATTCGATGTATTTGAGGAGCTCTGAGACTAAAATCGGACCGCAAACATGTTTCTATATAGTATCATGAACCTCTTCATGCTTTTCATCCTAGAAAGAGAGTATCTGGCTATCTGCAGACCTATGTGTCGTTATTCCTTCCGGAAATTTACAATATGGATGCTGATTTTTTCCCTTCTCTTTCCAGATTATATGAAGCCTGATACTGAATCGTATAACTGGGTTATACAAGCATTTACTAGAGCAACGTCCTATGATAGGTATGTATTTACTTCTGCATATTATTATCTGTTGTTATCCGCTATTTATTTGCTTCTTGTGTTGTTACTGTTTAACCTATCCATCTAGCTACAATCATGCTTTGATTTCTTGTTAAAACCAAAGTGACCTGTTGGGTCCAATGAGTTAATGTAAATTGTAACCCCATGATGCATACAGGGAAAGCTCACACATGTAATGGTACTTCTTGTTGTCTTCAGATAAAATAGAAAACTAGGGAGAACCTTTCTGGGAAATACTATATAAATTAAAAAAAGGAATGTGCAGAGGCAAAATAAAAATATAAAAGAAAACATGGCCTACATAATCTAATTAGATGAAGTAGCCACCATATGGCATGAAGCTCTAACTTTAAGTGCTCAAAATATGCATGTAGAAGCATCTTGCATCTAATTTCTTTTGGAGGAATTTTCCTGGGCACACAGAACCAAGTATGCCAATAATGCAAATAAGTAATTTTTCCTTAAGAAATGATCTTCCGTTCACCACCTTGTGATTTATCAGACAGGAATAAGCCTAGTTCCCAATAAGATTGACTGTTACAATCATTTCTGTTTCCTCTATTGTCTCTGTTTTATGATGTGTTTGGTCTCCAGGGCAGCAGATGTGGCGGAAATATTAGGGATGATGGTGGAAGATCACAAGCGCATTCAGCCTAATGCAAGAACTTACGCGTAAGAGCATTACCTTTTAGCATATACCAGTTGTCACTATTTGGTGGAAGCAAGTACAGGGGCGGACAGGGGCCTAGGGCCACTAGGGCCATGGCCCTAGGCGTGTCCTAAAATATCCTTCATAGCATTTTCAATTTTTTGTGGCCCAGCTATATTTTATCTAAATTGGCCCTACTCTTCGACCCAAATTGACTCGGCCCAGCAGCCCAGTGATCAACGCTATCTCTCATTCTCTCCTAACTCCCTCGCGGCCTACCGGGTGCCGGCCTCGTTCTTTCCTCCCTCGACCTGCCGAGTCGCGACTCCCGTCCCCGAGCTCGCCCGCCGCCGCCAAACCCTAGCGGCTAGCGCCGGCGCGCCGCCGCTCCGCCGCACACCCGCACCAGCCTGCAGTTCTTACAGCCCGGCTGCGCGCCCGTGACGTCGCGGCGCCGCTCGTCGAGTGCCTGCGCGGCCAGGCTACGCCTCTGCCGCGCTGCGCACCTGCGCCACCGGCCGACCGGCCCGCCGCACCTACACCGCGGTCGCCGCTCGCCTGGGCGCCTGGCTACTGCTGAAGTTTGAAAAGTCTGAAGTCTGAAGAGGTGCAGTTTTTATTATATGCTTCAACTTTAAATTGAGATATACTCAAAATCATGGTTTTAGTTGTCTTTGTGCGCTATCGTATCGTATTACCGTTATATTGTCATGTGAGAGGGTTTTGATAGTCTAGTCGCTTTAGCAAGTGGCCCTAGACGTCAAAATGATTTCTGTCCGCCACTGAGCAAGTATACTGTGTACACATATGTTTTCTGAATACCAATAATCACATTCTATCCAATGCTGACTCTTATCTTTCGCAACACTTGGTTTTTCTTTGGAGAGCAACGAAGTGACAATCAGCTCTTGTTTTCAGCTTGTTAGTGGAATGCTTTACAAAGTACTGTATGGTTAATGAATCAATCAGACATTTTCGTGCCTTGAGGAGAATTCCTGGAGGAACAAAAGTTCTTTACAATGAGGGAAACTGTGGTGATCCACTTTCTCTCTATCTACGATCTTTGTGCCTTGATGGTGAGTTTTAAGTCTTAACCCTTCTATACATCAGTTAACAGGAGTGTTATGATATCTCCTGTTTCTGTTGAGTTATTTGTTTATGAATTATGATATTTCCCTGTGGAAAATGTTGTACCTGACACAAGGACTTAGCTTTGTTATATTGATATGTCACAAAGAAAGATTTTTTTTGGTTTTCCTTACTTTTTTCAACCTTGGGAATTGTTATCTGGATGTGTCAAAGGTTCTCTCTGTTTTATAGAGAAAATAGTAGTATAACATAAAACCAGCTTTCTGTCGGACTAGTATTTTCAGTGTTCTCCTTATAATAGTATAGAGCAGGTCCCACGTGAAATATCTGTCTTTTTTATAATCTCTCTTCTGGAATTATTATCATCATTTGGTATGAGAAAGACGAGAAAGCATGAAATGCAAAATAAAATCTGCATCAAGAAATTTGGTATCTGACAGGCACTCACATGTTTATATTAGTGACAATTCTTCATCGATTTACCAGTTTTACCTGGATTTGCGTGTATTCAATTAAGAGTTCTAGATGTCTTGAATAGATGAAATGGTTATGTTAGATTGGTGTATCACTTTTCTCTGTGAACAGCTGTATATTATGTAATGTATTGTAGAGCGATGCATTTATTTAACTTATAATTTATTATTAAAATTCTAATATTGTCACTTCTTGGATCAAACTCTTCTCTATGCATTTCAAGGTTGCTTAGCACTAGTACCAGACTCCATTTTGGTTATTATCTTGAACTCTTGATGCTAGGGAAACAATAACATCAGACAAGTGTAATACATTGTCGAGTAATGAAGATTATTTAGTTATGCTTGAACACTATGATAGCTCATTCTTCTGCATTGTTTGCTTAGCATATCAAATATCTATCTTTTATACTTTTAGTAGCTTTTCATTATCGTGAACTTCTAGTACTTTCCTGAGCAGGTAACTTATTTTTATAACCAGGAAGACCTGTTGAGTTGCTTGAGGCATTGGAAGCAATGGCTGACGACAACCAAAGTATTGCACCCAGAGCAATGTTCTTAAACAGAAAATACCGCACATTGGTAAGCTCCTGGATAGAACCATTACAAGAAGAAGCTGATGTTGGTTTCGAAATTGATTATGTGGCAAGGTATGACTTTGTGAACTTCTAGGTTGTTAATATTCAAAACCAGTCAGTTTTAGTTTTTCACATGACGTCCTTTCCTTTTCTTTTCTGAATGATGAACTGCATATTGTTTTCTAAGATTTGGTGAACATAGTATATGATACTTACTTGCACAGCATGATTTTTACCTGCACGGTAGTAGAATGGAGAATGCACAAAGGAAAACAGCACACAGTATCTAGGGAGGACTCGGCTAGAAGAAGAGGAAGCTAACATATTTGAAAACACGGTTTATATAGCTTGTCTTCTGAAATCTGAGTGGTACAACTCCTCTCTTTGTATAGCTGAGTTTACTGCCCTAACAGGACCACAAGATTATCTAATTAAATAAATAATGTAAACGGATGCAGCTAACAGATGTATATGCAACTACCAAGCTCAAAGCTTGTTGGATTTACATAAAGACGCCTCAAGAGAATCCATTGGAGATGTTGCCACACTCTAAATTTATGTGGAGGCTTAAGAGACAACTGCAGAGGCAACACCATTGTACATGCCCTAACTGAGCTAGATTCCTTGTGTCACAAACATGGTGCCGTACAGGTGTAGGATTACTTGCCAGTCTGTTATCGTCCTGCCTATTCCACTGGCCAGCTGTGTGCACACAACCACCGAACTGCCACAATCAGCTGCTATATTTTTTTCCCGCCTTCGTTCATCCTCGCCTCCTTTGGATCCATTGTTTTTGTTGGATCAGCTGCTCAGTTGGACTAGGCATAAAGTGCACCACCCAGTTGCTACCTTGATGACCATAACTAACTAGTACGGTTATAAGCTTTGTCTTAGACCTATACTTGCCATTCCCATGCTCAAATTTCCTTTAGTTTCATACAAAATCTATGCGCAGAGTCTGTTAATTTTCTCTCTGGTGCCACCTTCTTGTTTGCCTGATAGTTCACCACTTCACTCACATTTCCTTCTCCATGTTGCTTAGAATAGATTGTGTGGGATCATGGGTTGTATTGCATTGAGTCTCGAGGGGGAATATATATAGGGGTACAAGACTTTGGGGGTAAGAAGCCTCCTGAGATATTTCCTGTACTACCAAATATATTCTAACAGTCCTCACTTCTTGCAAAGCTCCCCTTTACAAGAACAGTTAGTATAGAACACATGTGTTTGATGCTTGGCGCAAGAGCTCTCTTCAGTGTTAATGCAGATTCACTGTGCCAGCGAATGAGAACACAATCTTTTTTTGAAGAGTTGAGAACACAATCTGATTGAAGCATAATTTGAATATTAGTTATTGCTGTCAACCTTTACAATGTGATGCAGTCATGATGCAGCAACTATTCATAGATATGTGGATATCTGATACCTGCATGTTTTGTTGTTTAACTCCTTTCCTATTGTAAACTCAGAATTTCTCTTCAACTCATGTTGGCTTTGAGGTAGAGGAAATACGAAGTTGGTAGTTTGAAGAATTATTGAAAGATTAAAGAAGTTAGTTGCAGGGCCAAAGAAGAATGTTGCTAAGCCCAAGGCTGCAAGCAAAATGGTAGTATCTGAGTTGAAAACTGAGCTTGAAGCTCAAGGATTGCCTACTGATGGAACTAGACAAGTACTTTACCAACGAGTTCAAAAAGCTAGGAGAATCAACCGTTCACGTGGTATACCACTATGGGTTCCTCCTGTAGAAGATGAGGAAGAGGTATGGAACATGACAATGTTTATCGTAATCTCTTACATGGCTACTATGTGACGGTGCCACTGACTCATTGTCACATCCAATTTCCTTTTTATAATTTGATGCTGAGATCTTAAGCATGACTTCTTGATAGGTTGATGAAGGGTTAGATGAACTGATCTCAAGAATCAAGCCAGAAGATGGGAACACAGAGTTCTGGAAACGCCGTTTTCTGGGAGAGACTCGAAACTATCTTTGTGAAGAAGATAGTAATCAAGAAGACCAAGATTTAGATGATGAATTGGATGACGACGATGATGAAGAAGATGACGACGACGATGAATCCGCAAAAGAAGCAGAAGAAGATGAGATAGACGATGAAGAGGCTGTTGAGCAAACTGAAAACCAAGCCGGTGAGGAGACTAAAGATAAACCAGCGAAAGGTCCCAGTCAGCATCTTCAAATGCTAGGAGTCCAGTTATTGAAAGATCTAGAAAAAACGTCTGTTTCTTCAAAGAAATTAAAGAGGATGCCCGAGGTATGGAATTAATGCTTTGGCATGTGGACTTCGTGTTTATATTGATAATTCAACATAGGAAACTTATGGTTTATCCTGAATCCTGATTGACCTTTCCATTGCTGCTAGCTAGTAACTGTCTTCTATTGGATATTGATTTGAAACATGCACTCATCTCTATAGTGCATGCCATGTTAACAAATTAGAACTTAAATGGCGATCTGAACAAGATGCATGTATATATTCAATATTTTGATTTACAAAGCTGTAGTATAAAACATGATCTCTAAGGATTCGTTGGCTGTAATCACTATAGAACAAGGAACATATTGAATGCTTTCTTCAAAATGACTTCTGGAAACGCTGACCTTGGTTATGATGCTGCCAAAGGTAGGATGTTTTAATATTTCTGCATCATTTGTCTAAGTATGTTTGCTGATACTTCATGGGTGATATTGTAGGTGAATATGTTGACATGGTGAAGGCTGGTATCATCGACCCACTAAAAGTCATCAGAACTGCCTTGGTGCCTTTAAGGTTATGCGAGAGGAGAGGATGTTTGATGTATCAGACATGTATACCACTGCAGATGCCTGGGGATGGACATGGGAAAGAGAAATAAAGAATAAGATGCCACGTAAGTGGTCGCAAGAATGGGAGGTTGAGTTAGCTATCAAGATAATGCATAAGGTATTCTATCGGATGATGAACTTAGATTTCTTGCAGTTGAGTTACTTCAGTTACCTTAAAAGTTAAATATAACATTGCTTGTCATTATTTTAGATCAGCAATTATAGCATTCTGATGGCATTTTGGCTTGCACGAAGTATTGGTCATCTGAACTTTGTATCTCTGCTTCGTTGACTTTCAGGTAATAGAGCTGGGTGGTACCCCGACAATTGGTGATTGTGCCATTATATTGCGTGCTGCTATGAGAGCGCCACTCCCATCTGCTTTCATACCAATATTGCAAACAACACACAGTCTAGGTTATAAGTTTGGAAGGTAAAATTTTAATTTCTTAGTATGCTCTCAGTGATTTTGGGTTTCGCTAAGACATTATGCTGTTCTGAGTAGCATGGCTAATGCATTTTCCCTTTATCCTTGTGCTGGATGCAGCCCACTCTATGATGAAGTAGTACTGTTGTGCCTCGATCTGGAGGAAATCGATGCAGCCATTGCAGTAGTTGCAGAAATGGAGACAAACGGAATCAAGGTGCCTGACGAAACCTTGGACAAGGTGCTTGCATCCAAACAATCTGGAAACTCGGCACTTCCACCACCAACAGAGGAGTAATACGTTGGACACAAGACAATCACTCAGCGCCATACCACTCATAGCCTTGAGATGAGTACACCTGGAGAAAGAAAAAGCCTGTATGGCAATCTATCGACGTTGTATGTCCGTGATGGCAGGTAGAGGAAATACGAAGTTGATAGTTTGATACCTGGGCCTTGATAGTGGCATGGTATCTTCGATTAGTCAGTGCGCTTGACAATGTTCATATGAAACCTGAGAAAAGCTTGAGTTATACAATGGCGAAATAGAATGGGTTTATGTTTCAAAAAAAAAAAAGAAATAGAATGGGTTCATTTCTTTCAAACATGTACGGAGTAGCTTCTACTGCGGTACTGCCTCTACGATCTACTACTATATGTCTATATTATGTCAAGAAGTACTCCCTCCGTTCTGAAAAGCTGACGTTTAGGACAGCGACACGGTTTTCAAAACACAACTTTAACCTCTTGTTATTATAAAAATATTTATCAAAGAGTGATACATGTATACTTTTATGAAAGTATTTTTCAAGACAAATCTATTCATATAGTTTTTACATTTGTAAACTGAATAATTTAAAAGTTATTGATGATTTATATTCCCAATGTTTGACGTCAGGTTTTTCAGAACGGAGGGAACGGAGGGAGTATTGCTGTATTTCTAACAAATCTGAATACAACCTCACGTCTGTTTGGAATCAAGAATTTTCCGAAGCATCTGAACACTTGAAGCTGCCGGATGCTAAAATTCTGTTGCATTCAGCGTTCCAAATCCCGATGGTTAACTGATTGGTTCTGTCAGTCATTTCTGTGACCTTCAGGCTGGTGGGCCGTAACCCAGTTCACCAGCTTCCGGACTCCCAGCCCAAAGGAAAAAGTTTACTTCACCCCCCAACCTATGATGGATGGAACACATCACTCTCAACCTATGAAAATGGATTTTTCATCCTCTAAACTTTCTAAAATCGGACAAATCACCCCCTGAAGCAGTTTTGAAAAATCATAATAAATCACAGAAAAATCATAAAATAGAAAATTAAATTGTGTTGGACTCCAAATGAGTAGATCTACGCAGTGAACATATAATATGGTATGCTTTAGTATATTTTTTTACAGCTATGAAGAAAAGCATAGATCTAAAGTTACAGGAAAAAAATGTACTAAAACATATCATATTATATGTTCACTGTTTAGATCTACTCATTTGGAGTCCAACACAATTTGATTTTCCATTTTATGATTTTTCTGTGATTTATTATGATTTTTCAAAATTGCTTCAGGGGTGATTTGCCCGGTTTTAGAAAGTTAAGAGGTAAAAAATCCATTTTCATATGTTGGGGGTGATGTGTTCCACCCGTCATAGGTTGGGGGTGGAGTAGACTTTTTCCCAGCCCAAAAGACCAAAGCCCACTTGGGCGGCCGCCGCCGCCGCGCATGTGCTGGCTGGTGGCTGCCGCGCCCGCACCGCCGCACGCCCACCAAACCAGTAAAACCCTAAACCCTAGTGGATGCTTCTAGAGCCACCGCGCACCCTCCATCCCGCCTCCCCTCGCCCTCCCTCTAAAATCCAACCGTCCCCGACCTCCTCGGCGCCTCGCGTCCTCTTTCCTCCTCCGCAAGAAAGAAGCGAAGCAGCTCGCCTCCGCCTCCTCCCCCCACCCCCAACCTCAGGTTCGCTAGCCGTCAACCGGCCGGCCCCCGCGTCTCCCCCCGGCCGTCATGTACCGCGCGGCAGCCAGCCTCGCCTCCAAGGCGCGGCAAGTCGGGAGCAGCGCCGCCGCTCGTCAGGTGAGAGCAAACTTTCTTGTTGCTGGGTGTGCAGGCTTAGATGGGGTTTGGTGAAGAGTCCGCACGCAGATTTGTTAATGCCGGTGTGACCACCTGGTGGTTCTGCGCGCAGGGCTTAGTTGAATCTGTTGCTTACTCGATGCTAGTTTGGATTGCTAGGATTCAGTGGGTTCAGGGGGTTTGTTGCTTGATGCAGTCAGTATTTGTGGCGCCCTGCTGGAATTTGTAGCTTACTAGAGGAAGATCTAGCACGCTTGGTAGTGTTGCGGTTTTTTCATTAATTTACCGTCGTGATCTCGTCACTTGCATGCTCTACATTTAGCCATTAGACCTTGAGGATGGCTTGGCGGGCACAATTTCATACAGCAGAAATCGACATCTTCTGAATTTTGTTATTGGTGTCATGTGAACTAGTGTTATCATGACGGTTTCTATTTGGTTGAGTGGCTCCTGATTTATTACGCTCACTCAGTTGTGTTGTGTCCTTTGTAGGTTGGGAGCAGGCTTGCCTGGAGCAGAAACTATGCTGCCAAGGATATCAAGTTTGGTGTTGAGGCCCGTGCTCTGATGCTCAGGGGTGTTGAGGAATTGGCTGATGCAGTCAAAGTGACAATGGGTCCTAAGGTATAACCACATTCTTATAAATACAAAAGTACAAAGAAGTTCTGAATGGTCTGAATGATCACCAAATTTCCTTAACAGAATATGGCTGATCGCCTTTTAGATCTGTTAAATCCTTGCAATTGCAGTTCTGAATGGTCTGAATGATCACCAAATTTCCTTAACAGAATACTGGCTGATCGCCTTTTAGATCTGTTAAATCCTTGCAATTCCCTATTTATTTCTTGATTCCTGGAGTTTCTGATGCCTATCCGTTGTGATACTGTTGCCACTGTTGTTTGTTTCATAGGTATTCACTTATTTGTGCATTCTGCAGGGTCGCAATGTGGTTATTGAACAAAGCTTTGGTGCCCCAAAGGTCACAAAGGATGGTGTGACCGTTGCTAAGAGCATTGAATTCGAAGATAGAGTAAAGAATGTCGGCGCAAGCCTTGTGAAGCAGGTTGCCAATGCAACTAATGACACTGCTGGAGATGGTATGCATTCTTATTGTGTGTTGTATGCTTTTTGCTAAAAGTTGTTACAAGGCTTGGCTGCTTACCTACTTCCAAGCTTGTAGAAGTTTAAATGCCTTGATGGTGTATTATGATGACCTCAGTTGTTGATGCACCTGCAGTACTGATATGTTCACTATTTCTCCTTGTGCCTTTGCTATTTTGTGCATTTGTTTGGTCTTCTCGTGTGTATGAAATTTTCTCTTGTTGTGAATAGTCTTCTTAGCCTTAGCCAAGACGTGTGATCTTCACTTGAATGCTAATGCCTGCCCATAGTTGCTTGTTCCCAAGGGACTTATCTTTCTTCTACTCCCTCTGTCCCGTTTTGACCGACGTATTTGGATCTGACACTATTATCAAGGGGAATACAACTCCCGCTGTAATGCTGTAATACTTTGCATTGTGTAAGCCGTATGAAACATCGCCTCGGTTACCCCATGCCTGCATGCCATTAACTTTCTGAGGTTTTGCTGGCCACCTCCAAAAAAATCATGGAAAAGTACCGGCCATGTCTAAATACGCTAATCAATCCTAGAAGCTTTTCTTTTGCTTAGGCAACCATCGGGGGCCTATTTTGTTTTGAAAAAATTGAACTTTGTACATCATTATTTAATTACTCAAATTATAGGTTTGTTTAATAATATTATGTTGCACCATTTTGGTTTTGTAACCATAAATAATATATTTTGAGAAATGATCAATGCCTGACTTTGGTTTTGTAACCATAAATAGTATATTTTGGTTTTGTAACCATAAATGATGTATTTTGGTTTTCTAACCATATAAATAATGTATTTTGGTTCTGTATCCATAAATACAATGAAATATGCCTTGTATTCTTGAATTGTGGGAAACTAGTTAATGCAATTCTAACTGTGACATAACTGGTGCCCCAAAAATTCAGGTACCACATGTGCGACTGTTTTGACAAAAGCAATATTTACTGAGGGTTGCAAATCTGTTGCGGCCGGAATGAATGCAATGGATTTAAGGCGTGGAATCTCAATGGCTGTTGATGCTGTTGTGACAAATCTGAAGGGCATGGCCAGAATGATCAGCACGTCGGAAGAGATTGCTCAGGTATATCTGCAAAGTTCCATTTACTCTATCTGTTTTGTTTATTATGTCCATCCCTTCAGCTTTTAAAATTTCCTCTTTTTGGTGCTTTAAAAGGTGGGTACAATATCAGCAAATGGGGAAAGGGAAATTGGTGAGCTTATTGCCAAGGCTATGGAGAAGGTTGGCAAAGAGGGTGTAATCACCATTGCGGTAAGTCTTTGCTTATGCTATTCCTTTCTCTGAACTTTTGTTTCCACTGTATGATTTTTTTGATGGAAAGTTTCCACTGTATGATTTTTTTTTTGACGGAAAGTTTCCACTGTATCATAGTCCGCTTGCACTAAAATCATAATTTTATGGATTGACCTAACTCATGCACAGCTTCATATTTTGATTATACTGCAAGCACTGACAATTAATGAACGAACAATTTTTTATTGCTTCTCATTTTGACTGGATCACCACTCTTATTATGTACTGTTTGTATATTTCTCAATAACATAGAGCACCATGCTATGGTTCATTGTTGTATTTACAACTTTCACTAGCTTCCTTAAATTTCTCTTTTTTCGCAGTATGTTTAACTTGTTTATCTAAACATTTGACAGGATGGTAACACCCTTTACAATGAGCTTGAGGTTGTGGAAGGCATGAAACTCGACAGAGGTTACATCTCCCCGTACTTCATTACCAACTCAAAAACCCAGAAATGTGTAAGTGCCCTTTATTGTTTGCTTGCCTAGAATTTTGATTGTGCCCACCACAGGAATATCTTAGCTGTATTTGTTTTCATATCGCAGGAACTGGAGGACCCATTGATCTTGATTCATGACAAGAAGGTTAACAACATGCATGCGACGGTTAAAGTTCTAGAGATGGCTCTAAAGGTATCCTACTTATTCTCATTGAACTGTAATGAATATTGGTCTTTGGCCTTTGTTGATGCAAATTTTTCATGCTTTTCTTTGAACAGAAGCAAAGGCCTCTTCTGATTGTTGCAGAAGATGTGGAAAGTGAAGCATTGGGCACTCTGATTCTTAACAAGCTTCGTGCAGGCATCAAGGTCAGTTGGTTGTCGATTTCTGTGATTATTATTTGTTTGTTCTGTTCTAATTTGAATGCTATTCAGGTCTGTGCTGTTAAAGCTCCTGGTTTCGGAGAAAACAGGAAGGCAAACTTACAAGACCTTGCTATCCTTACTGGAGGAGAGGTAGACTTGAGATTTATTTGTAGCGCATTGTTTTCTGTATAATTCAAAATTGCATGCATTGATTTCTTTGTTCATGATTCAGGTCATAACTGAAGAGCTTGGAATGAACCTTGAGAACGTTGAGCCTCACATGTTGGGTTCATGCAAAAAGGTATGATCTGTGGCAAACTTCTAGTGTTTTATATTGTCTTGGAGATTTTGATTGGAATCTTCTGACGAAAAGTCGGTTCTAGTTCTAATGAGACATTATTTTGAATGTTTTTCCACATTTACACTGTAAGCTCTGATTGGGACTTTTAAGAATTGAATGACCTTCTGTTTTAAATGAAGGTGACCGTCTCTAAGGATGACACTGTTATTCTTGATGGAGCTGGAGACAAGAAGTTCATTGAAGAGAGGGCAGAGCAGGTTTGTGCAATAGTACCTTATTGCGCTAACTCATTACTGTGAACTTTCTGGTTCTGACAACTGGATATTGTTGTTACAGATTAGATCTGCAATTGAGAATAGCACATCTGATTATGACAAGGAAAAGCTACAGGAGCGGTTGGCAAAGCTCTCTGGAGGTGTTGCTGTTCTAAAGGTGAGGTTTTTGAGCCATATTTTGCTATACATTGCATGTTTCAAAACATTCCTTTTCTGTTGTGAATTTGTGATAACTTGTACATGTGGCTCTCTGAAGTTGCTGATTTGTGCCTATTGTGTACCTACAGATTGGAGGGGCCAGTGAAGCAGAAGTTGGTGAGAAGAAGGATAGAGTGACAGATGCGCTGAACGCAACTAAAGCTGCTGTGGAAGAGGGCATTGTACCAGGTAATGTATCACAAGTTCACATGAATGTTTATGTTAATTTTCCATCTTATTGATTTCCAAATCCATCTTCAATTGCGTATGCAGGTGGTGGTGTTGCTCTTCTTTATGCGTCAAAGGAGCTCGACAAATTGCAGACTGCCAACTTTGATCAGAAGATTGGTGTACAGATCATTCAGAATGCACTGAAGGTTAGTTAGAGAACAAATCAAAATTATTCTTTTTTTGACTTATTTATGAACCGTGATCCTTACTTCCTTTTCTGTTTTTCCCCTAACTCTAATTTCTGTTTTTGGGTTTCACCTCTAGCCTACCCCAACTTGCTTGGGACTAAAGGCTATGTTGTTGTTGTTGTTGTATTTATACCTGTGTGCTATGCTGAGAACTGTGTGTTATGCAGACACCTGTGCACACCATTGCTTCCAATGCTGGTGTTGAGGGAGCAGTGGTTGTTGGCAAGCTTTTGGAGCAAGGAAACGCTGACCTTGGTTATGATGCTGCCAAAGGTAGGATGTTTTAGTATTTGTGCATCGTTTATCTAAGTATGTTTGCTGATACTTCATGGGTGATATTGTAGGTGAATATGTTGACATGGTGAAGGCTGGTATCATCGACCCACTAAAAGTCATCAGAACTGCCTTGGTGGATGCTGCTAGGTAAACTATAAATGAAATTTCAGTTATCACGATATTCAGAACTGCCCCTTCCGATTCTCGCTGTTGTGAGAACTGTTTCTTTTGCTGATCTTCATGATGGTTACTGCTCATCTAGTACTGCTAACTTGCAAGATGCTGTTGCATAACAAGTTTCTTGCCCTGTTATTACAGCGTGTCATCCCTGATGACCACAACGGAATCCATCATCGTAGAGATCCCCAAGAAAGAGGCACCAGCGCCTGCAATCGGCGGCATGGGTGGAATGGAGTACTAAGGAATCACACCCTTGATAACACACATCAGAGCTACATGGACTAGGATTCTTTTTTTTTGGCGGTGCAAGTTCATCTTTGGTCGTTGATGAGGTGATTGTCAGGCGATACGATTTTGAGTCTGCGGACGAAGGACCTCGCAGAGTTCCAAACGGAGCAGTGTTGGAATAATAAGTGGTAGTGGGGAGCTGGAACTACTGATCAAAATTGGATTCTGACACCTTGTGCCGGACTTTCTGTACAACACTACATTTTTTTTTGGCGGTGGTATATCGCTGGTTTCCTTTCTGCTAATTGTTTCCTGTGTTGCATTATCGAGCTGTGTGATTGAATGCTTATGCTTTCTTTGGGGTTGTGTGTGCTTGATTGCCAGTAGCTCGCTTCTTTTGCTAAGAGTCGGACTTAGATGCCGCCATTTTTGGTCTATTCGCCTAATCCCCTTGGTCAATGCTCACTCGCCGCCGTCTAAGCCGCAGCAGGGGTTTTGCCTCTTGTTTGTACCGACGGTACGGATGCGCCGGCGCGTGCCGCGGGTGCGTCCATGTACGCCGCCCGACGGCGACGCGACGTCTCGAGCTAGCCACCGGTAGCGAACACGGCGGCTATGACGCGACCATTGAATGGCATGCAATTGGGTTAAGGCCGTGTTTAGATCAAAAAGTTACTTCCAAATTTACTATGCAAAAAGAAGATTCCCCATCACATCAAAATATCATAACATGCATGGAGTACTAAATGTAGATGAAATCAAAAACTAATTGCACAATTTTGTTGTACTCTGCGAGACGAACATTTTGAGCCTAATTAATCAATTTTTGGATACTTTTTCGTACATACAAACGAAATGCTACAGTAGCGCAATGATTACGAAAAGACACCAAAGTCCCAAATTTGCACTCCCAAATTTAGGAACTAAACAAGCCTAAGTGAAACGGCGATCGACATAGGCTATGGTCACTTGGTCAGTGGTCACAATCTGATGACACATGTCATGTTCTTGTCCTGCCCAAGCCGGCGATAGAGTAGAGTTAGATCATCTCCAAGAGACTAGCTAAATTATTTTTTAAAGTTAAATTTAGCTGTTTTCAACAGACTCTATAAATGACTCTTTAAATTTAGTGGCTCTTCATCCCACCTCATTTACTAGCTATTTTTAGCTAGCCTATCACACTAGCCATCTTTACAGAATCTGTTGGATTACCACATTGAATTAGATGACTTTCTATTTTTATCTATAATCTCCATATTTAGCTAACACAATACAGAGTCTCTTGGAGATACTCTTAGTGTGTTTAGTTTTACCAAAATTATCACATCCACGTCACATCAAAACATTAAATATAGTAAATGACGCATACATGGAGCATTAAATGTAGGTAAATAAAAAACTAATTGCATAGTTTTGATGTAGACCACAAGACAAATCTTTTGAGTCTAGTTAGGTCATGGTAGGATAAAAATTACCACAAACAAACGAAAAGTGCTTCAGTCCGCTATAGTGTCCGATGCGACTTTCGACCACATTTTCCAGGGATCTAAACACACCCTTAATATTAAAGAAGTTCCAATGCTGGTCCGTTTGGAGCTCCCCATAAGTCAATTTAAGTGTGACATTAACTCCATAAATCAATTTCGAAATTATATTATAAATATCCACCGCTTAAAAATAACTGATTCAACACGATTTCAAAAATTACGAATATCCAACATGGTCATTATAGAAATTAGATACTTTTAGTTGTATAATCTCGCTCTTTTTAAGATTCCACAAAAAGAATTGCTTAAACTTTCAAAATTTGCATATACATAGCATCTTTTTTACATTTTTAACCTTGTTTCGTGTAAAGAGTTAACCGAAGGTGCTATGTTCATATAGCTACTACTCACGGCACATGTATAAAACTTTTCTTACACTTTTATTCGTCCTTCATGTAAAAGTATTAAATTGAAGATGCTACGTTCAGAACAACATTAATTATAAACTAATCCGAACCTACTTATACAATCAATACAATCAAAGTGGGACTAATTCCACTAGAACATAATATATGGGCCAAGAATGGGGCAAAGCTAGAACATTAATGGACTGGGATATTATACATTTATACAATGCATTGAAGTTTTTCACTCATATTTGAATACTTGCTTTTGCTCAATGGCCGAAAGAAACTTTATTTAGTAATGCACTTTAAAATCCTAAAAAACATTGGCTAATATTGGATAATCTATATGATCCAGTTTTTTTAAAAACACTTCTCACCTAAATAATTCCTACTCACTCCTCACAGAGGACTCACATGTCAGGTCTAACGGTAAAAAAATGGAATTTTTTCACAAACAAGAAAAAATGATGTTTCTAGAGAATTTCTACTGTTTTGTCATTATTTTTCTCAACACAGAATTTCTTTACCCACCCAATGTAGCCATCAATCAAATAGTCTAAAATAATCACGAAGGTAGTACACGCGTGTCGCGCAGGCATATATGCTAGTTATCTAAAAATGGAAAAAGTCCATTTTACAACCTCCAACTATCACAACAGTCCGATTTTCAACCTTGAACTACAAAATCGGATAACAAAGACCATCCAACTGTCAAAACGGTGCAAATTTAGACCTTAAGGTGATTTTGAAGGTGGTTTTCCATTTTGTTAAAATTTAAAATATTCAAATCTAAACTAAAAAATTCATAAGTAATTTATTTTAAGTAAAAAAGCAAAATTGGTATAAAAAGTTTTCTAGAAATGTAACCTATCTATTGTCACTATATTTCTTAGTTAATCGGATCCATTTTTTTTATGTCCATAGTTTTTAGTTGCTTATAGTTATGCTTATTATGTTTGAATAATTAAGATACAAATAGAGTAATAATAGATAGTTATATTTTAAATTTTTTTTAATACTGGTTTCATATTGTTTTCGATTTAAGATGAATTAGTTTTATATTTTTAGATCTAATTGGATTTTTATTTTTTTTTACAAAATATAAACCATCTTCGAAACCACCCTAGAGTAGTCACATCTACTTTACACATGCCGAGAGAAACTACATATGGAATACGTGTACCCCAGAACTTAATGCTGACGGAAAGGGTGTGAAGAAACGTGCAGGCAGCAGCTTTGGAGGTTTATGAATGAACTGCGGTGGAAATGCTCATGCGGCGGCGGTGCGCATCTAAGATTGTGGCTCGATTATTTCCGTCCCGTCTGATGCGACCGTTCTGCTGCCTCCAAAGGCTCCACCAGAACAATGCTATATAAACCCCTGCGCTCCAGGGGTTGATGTGCATGCATGAGCCCATGAATGAACACTTCACCCACTCCAAGCACCAATCGCCTCGATCACTTCCGACAATGAGCTCCTCCCTGTTGGCCACCGTGCTCTCCCTGCTGCTGGGCATGCTCGCGAGGCCGTCGGAGTGCGCGCCGCGCGCCTTCTTCGTGTTCGGGGACTCCCTCGTCGACAACGGCAACAACAACTACCTCATGACCTCAGCGCGCGCCGACGCGCCGCCGTACCTGAGCCCCGAGCTCCGGGGCCAGAAGCTGCTCGTCGGCGCCAACTTCGCGTCGGCCGGCGTCGGGATCCTCAACGACACCGGCATCCAGTTCGTGGACATCCTCCGGATGAGCCAGCAGCTGCGCTACTTCGGCGAGTACCAGGGCAAGCTCCGCGCGCTGGTGGGCGCGGCACGCGCGCGGCGGCTGGTGCGCGGCTCCCTGACGCTCATCACCCTCGGCGGCAACGACTTCGTCAACAACTACTACCTCGTCCCCTTCTCCCTTCGCTCCCGCCAGTTCGCGCTCCCGGACTACGTCCGCTACCTCGTCTCCGAGTACAAGAAGATCCTCATCGTACGTGCACTCGCTGGACCTATACATGACTATTAGCTGCTACTTGTATATATATTATATATATAAATCGGCAACGACTGATGAATGAACTGCGGTGGAAATGCTCATGCGGCGGCGGTGCGCATCTAAGATTGTGGCTCGATTATTTCCGTCCCGTCTGATGCGACCGTTCTGCTGCCTCCAAAGGCTCCACCAGAACAATGCTATATAAACCCCTGCGCTCCAGGGGTTGATGTGCATGCATGAGCCCATGAATGAACACTTCACCCACTCCAAGCACCAATCGCCTCGATCACTTCCGACAATGAGCTCCTCCCTGTTGGCCACCGTGCTCTCCCTGCTGCTGGGCATGCTCGCGAGGCCGTCGGAGTGCGCGCCGCGCGCCTTCTTCGTGTTCGGGGACTCCCTCGTCGACAACGGCAACAACAACTACCTCATGACCTCAGCGCGCGCCGACGCGCCGCCGTACCTGAGCCCCGAGCTCCGGGGCCAGAAGCTGCTCGTCGGCGCCAACTTCGCGTCGGCCGGCGTCGGGATCCTCAACGACACCGGCATCCAGTTCGTGGACATCCTCCGGATGAGCCAGCAGCTGCGCTACTTCGGCGAGTACCAGGGCAAGCTCCGCGCGCTGGTGGGCGCGGCACGCGCGCGGCGGCTGGTGCGCGGCTCCCTGACGCTCATCACCCTCGGCGGCAACGACTTCGTCAACAACTACTACCTCGTCCCCTTCTCCCTGCGCTCCCGCCAGTTCGCGCTCCCGGACTACGTCCGCTACCTCGTCTCCGAGTACAAGAAGATCCTCATCGTACGTGCACTCGCTGGACCTATACATGACTATTAGCTGCTACTTGTATATATATTATATATATAAATCGGCAACGACTGTGCAGAGGCTGTACGGGATGGGTTGCCGGCGCGTGCTGGTGACGGGCACGGGCCCGCTGGGGTGCGCGCCGGCGATCCTGGCGCAGCGCAGCCGCGGCGGCGAGTGCGCGGCGGAGCTGATGCGCGCGGCGTCGCTCTTCAACCCGCAGCTGGCGCGCGCGCTGCGAGGGCTGAACGCCCGGTTCGGCGCCGGCACGTTCATCGCGGCGAACGCGTTCCGCGTGCACTTCGACTTCGTGAGCGACCCGGCGGCGTACGGGTTCGCCACGGCCAAGGAGGCGTGCTGCGGGCAGGGCCCCCACAACGGGCTCGGGCTGTGCACGGCGGCGTCCAACCTGTGCGCCGACCGGGGGCGCTACGTGTTCTGGGACCCGTACCACCCCACGGAGCGCGCCAACCGGATCATCGTCAGCCAGTTCGTGAGCGGATCGCTCGACTACGTCAGCCCCATGAACCTCAGCACGGTGCTCGAGATGGACGCCAGGTTGGGCGCCTGATCGTGATCGATTGAGAGGAAAATTGAAGAGCCGGGCGTGCGTTTGTGCTAGTGATACTGCCGTACGTGTACGAACGTATAAACAAACATAGTGTGTGACGTGTGTGGGTGTGCTTTTGTACAATTGGTAAGTACAGTCCTCGTGGAGGAAGGATCAACCCGAGAATGGTTGTGTAGTGAGTGTACACGCAGGGAAGAAGAGTTGGAATGGTAAATCATATGAATAATTTTTATTATAATTTGAGGGAAAAAATTCAGTACAGGAGTCCTGCACAGAGTCCGCCGTGCAGGACCTTCTCGGATGCGCGCCGCGTGAGATCTGACGGTAAAAACGTAGAGAGACATTCCTTGGCTCCGTTTCCTCTGCCTGACGATCGGCTCCGCTCGGCTCGAGCACATCTATTGCCTAAGATCTGTTTAAGCCGCGTGTTCTTGGCCCTGCGACCCGACGACATGACCCGAGACGACGCTGCTTCCACGATAGGATAAGGTCAGATAATCGGCATGGCAGGAGGAGATGAGTAGGTGCATAGAACTGTCAGGAATTTGGGATTACAGTTGGTTAATAATGCATCTCATCTAGTACGCCCGTTCCATCTGTCCTAGCGCAGGACATGGCCGTCGACTCCGCGGGTTGTTGCATTGCGACGTCAATGTGTGCGCTTGCTGCAGTGCACGCGCGGCCTGCGGCCCTGGTAGCGTGCAGCGTCGCATCTGTGAAGCTTGAAGACGACGGAGGCATGCAGCTGGCGGCAGCCAGCAAGTGGAAGCGGCACAACACGCAGCGACGGGTGGTGGATGACCGAGGAACGGCGCTGATAGATGAGGAAGGGAGCAGCGGACGACCACGGCGACTGGACGAGGACGACCGATGCTTGTGGGCTGCGACGGCGGGCAGAAGGTGCCGTCAGCCCGAGCCACCTGCAGCGCGAGCCGACCGCCGTAACGCGCGTGGGAGCTGGGGCCGCGGGACGGGCGGAGCGTCGGATCCTGTGGGCGAACACGTGACGCCGGAGATCATTGAACATCTTTTTTGGCTTGTCCGCGGCTGGGTGTATTGTGGGAGCGCCTTCTTCCAGGGCAGCCGCCTCCCGTGACGATCTGCGCTGCTATGGAGGGCTTATGCGCTCGCGTCAATAGTGCAGCCATGGCGTCAACAATGGCTCACACAGCCGCGTTGGCGGTTGCGTACTTGCATGGGTGATCTGGAAGGCAAAGAATGCGATGATCTTTTGATGCTATATGAACCTCACGACAGCGGATATCCTTCATAGCTGAGTAAGCACATCACCCTTTGGGCGTCCCGTGCCCCTCGGCGCCTCGACATCTATCCCTAACATGCTTGGTGCCTCTCGTTGGTTGATGCCCTCCTGTATTCTCCTCTCCCCCATTTGTATTCTTACTTAAGGCGTTGTGCCTGCCTCAAAAAGTTACTCCTTTGAAGGGATGAAATTCAATTCAGTGGACCCTGTCCCTCCGTAGGTTCAAAAAAAAAAAACAGCCCAAGAGAGGAGCCGACGGACCGCGCTCGCTCCTCAGCCCATTTACTCGCATCCGCGGTACCGTGCGGCCCAATTCTCGGGCTAGGCTACAAAGTTATGCTCTCGTCCGCTGGTACCACCCAACAGGCACTGTTTTGCGAATGGGCTTGTAGTCCAATGGTAGGATGGTCCAGTGGGACGCTACCCACCAGGGTTCAAATCCTGGTGCTCGCATCTTTTACTGAGATTTTTCCAGGATTTTCCAGCGCTATTCGTTAAGTGGTAAGCGGCGTTCCTGTCGACAACGAGGTGTCAATGATGACTTCGGAAATCTCCAGATGCCGGATGCTCAGTTCTTCGAAGGTGCTTATAAGGGTAGGGTTTGCGTACGTGTATTCATAGGGGTGAGTGTGCGTGCGTGTGTCAGCGTCTGTGTTGTACTGTGTGATTAAAAAAACAGGCACTGTTTTGGTAGTTGCCTAGTTGGTAACCGTCCTCTCTGAATCTGAAACTGAATCTGGTGTCGTCTTGTGCTCTGAATCTGAGGTTAATACCGTCAAAAAATTGGTGATGGTGCCGGTCTGATGAATCCGACACAAACGTCCAGTGGCAGTGGGTACCTTTGGGCGTCGGCTGCTCGGGAGAGTATCGTGGCTTGTGGAAAGAGAGATTTGTATTGCCATGTCGTCTTGTTAATTATGTATGGCGGCTAGGTGCCAGAAGCTAAGAACTAAGATTAATAAGTCGCATCCACAAATCACAAGCTAGAGGTAGCGGGCAGCGCGAAAACCATACTGCACCGCGGCGGTGGCGAGGGCGATGGCGGCAGAGGAGAGTCGGCAGGAGACGGCGACCTCTCGCGCTCACCTCCCCCCGCGCGACACTTGCCGATGCGCCGCCGTCTCCCCGGCCTTCCGCGCCGCCGTCGACTCTGACCACGTCTAGAGCCGCTTCATCCCC
This sequence comes from Echinochloa crus-galli, assembly GCA_900205405.1. Classification (NCBI taxonomy): domain Eukaryota; kingdom Viridiplantae; phylum Streptophyta; class Magnoliopsida; order Poales; family Poaceae; genus Echinochloa; species Echinochloa crus-galli. Next base: position 1,069,055 of record OAMR01000103.1, read on the forward strand.
GAGGACCACCGTCACTGCGCCGTTGCCCTGCAGGCCGCCGAAGGCCGGGACAGGCGGACGACGTCCAAGAAGGACGCCTACCTCGGCCTCTGCAAGGACGGCGTCCCCGTGGACGGAGACGGCGGTTGTAGGCTGTGGCTCGACAAGGCCAGCGGCGCCAAGTGCTACGCGCTCTCGGCGAGTGTTATAAACGCGTATTGGATTCGGTCCGTGCCGCTGCACCCACGGACCGGCGCAACATTCAGCCCAGGTTCAACGGAGCAGTAACCAATTAAGACCCAGATCTAACTCAACCCAAAAGACTAGTCTTATAGGTGAGACTGTCCTCGCCTTATATGTTGTGCTCCCCCATCATCAATTTCTGATGTGGGACTAAACCTAACAATCTCCCTCGTCACATATTCGGACCTAACTCTGTCATCAGAAGAGGTTATCAACAGGCCCCGAGTTTAATCCTCCCTTCACAACACCAGGAGGCGTTCACGGGCTAAGCCCAGTGACGTTAACGGGCTCCCCCGTCACAATGTGACCACTGTGAATTTTATTGGTTCCTCGACCTTCAGCTCTGATACCACTTTGTTATAAACGCGCAGTGGATTCGGCCCGTACCGCTGCACCCACGGGTCGGCGCAACATTCGGCCCAGGTCCAACGGAGCAGCAATCAATTAAGGCCCAGGCCTAACTCAACTCACGTTGGACCTGGGCTAAATGTTGAGCCGGCCCGTGAGTTGAGTTAGGTCTGGACCTTAATTGGTTGCTGCTCCGTTGAACCTGGACTGAATGTTGCGCAGATCCGTGGGTGCAGCGGCACGGGCCGAATCCACTGCGCGTTTATAACAGCGAGGAGGCTCAGCCTGCCGTGGGAGGACGGCGAATTCAGCTGGCGTTGGGTGCCTCACCCGCTCTCCAGGTCCTGCTTCCCATAATTCATTCATTTTCCTCGGTAACCTTCATCTAAAAATCGTTACTATTATTATGGCCTCTACATGCTGTAAATTACTAATGTAAGCGAATATACTCTACTAAAGAAATGAATCAAGAGAAAGAAAAAAAAATTGATGTGCACAAAGCAAGCTAACACCAACGACATCCTACCCAGCTGGCATGATATAACGATGATTTGGTGATCTGAATCGCACATTATTGAGATGAGACGATGCTGGTTTACTTGTGAATAAAGCCGAAGTATGTAAAAGATGGTTGGTCTTGTATGAATCACATGGACGACACTATTATGTGGTTGAATCACATGGACGACACTATTCTCATTTTTTTATCTCAAGCCTTAATGAATTCAGAAGAATCAAGGAAGTTGTATCATTGTTAATGACTGCATGACACTACTTTTATGGCTGGTCGTCAGGTTTGGTGAGGTTGCCGAGCTCGTGGACTGCACGTTCCTAGACATCTACGGCCGGCTCCCGGCCACGGCGCTCACGCCGGCGACCTCCTACACGGCGTACCTTGTCTACGGCATGGCGGAAGGGCACCGCGGCCTGAGCTTCCCTGACCAGGAGACAACGGTGAGCCTGAGCGGCCGCGCTCCGGCTGAGGCACAGCCCCGCTGCCGCGCCGTGTGCCTACGCCCTGACGAAGCCGAGGCCCGTAAGTTGGGCCTCGGCGTCGTTGTCGCCCCAGATGGCGGTGGCGAGGAGCCGAGGCTGCGGGATGACGGGTGGTGGGAGGTAGAGATGGGGCGGCTGCGCAGGAGTGAGGTCACCGGCGAGCATGGGCCCCTGAGCGAGGAGGTGGTGGCGAGCTTCAAGGTGCTGGGGTCGTACCCAAAGCGCGGCCTCATCGTTGAAGGCATCGAGTTCAGGCCCCACAACTAGTTCCGATTTGGCAACCTCCGTGTACCGATGATCGATGTCCAATTGATCGAAAATATAATTATCGGTTCAATCATCTCATCTTCCACATGAGCCTCGAGAGATACATGGGCTTTCTTTGAACATGGGCGTGGAAGACCTAGGGGGTGTTCACCTCCTGAAAAGAGGGGGGGTGAAAGTTTGATACTAATGTCACATCGGACACTGTAGCGCACTGTAGCACTTTTCATTTGTTTGTGGTAAACATTGTCCTACTATGACCTAACTAGGCTCAAAAGATTCATCTTGTCGTGTACATCAAAACTATGTAATTAGTTTTTTTATTTACCTACGTTTAGTGCTCCATGCATGAGAAGAGAGATTTAATGTGACAGTGAATAGTGAAGTTTGGAGAGAGAAAGTTTGGGGGAATTTTTGGAAACACCGCCCTAGACTTGAATTGAGGGAATCAATTATATTTTAGTATGAAACGGGAATTTAGTTAATTTCTACAGGTAAATATGATATATATAAGGATTGTATCATGTGAAAGGATATAATATGATTTCCAAGGCAAAAAAGGAAAAGGAAAGTAAAAAACAGAATGTACATTGTTGTTATAAGGCAATGCACGTCAGCCTGGGAATGGATTAGGTTAAAATGGTTTTAGTGGGCTCGGTTCTAAATTGGGCTGCATTGGTTTGGTGGACAATGAACTCACATGCCTCATCTGTTGGACTGCTAGCTAGAGTGTTGTGGGTTGAGTTGTAACCCTAGGCCTAAACATTGGATTGCAACCTATGGTGGATTGAAGTCCGCAGCCGTATCCACTCGAGTTCAACGTCCAAGAAGCACGTCCATCGAATCCGACACCATCCTAATCCAAGTATGTCTCATCCCCTCCCCAATCTCCATCTCCACGTAATCCCCTACCCTTCCCTTTCTCCTAATTTGTGTCTCATCTAATTCTTTGTTGCTAGGGTTTGAGTGGTAGCTCCTGTAGGAGCATCTCTCTACATACGGCGACGTCAAGGCAATTAGTGTGCTTTGCATGCGATGGCCATCAATAGTCAGGAGCAGGGAGCTAGGCCCCTGATGAGGACATCACCTACTTAGATACACTCACAATAGAAACCTTTGAATCAAAGGTGAAAACATTCTTTATCATCATGGTTGATACATTTGATGAATTGATGTTGCGCCATAATTTGTGTTTATTGTCATTTTCAGAAATACTTACATAGATAAAACAGAGTGTTAGGCGCACATGGGAAGCATGGAGGAACAAAGAAGTTGATTGGGGACCAAGCCCAAGTATTCCCCAAGTTTCCTACCAGGCCACCACGTCACTTTTGGCCCAAGGAATAAAAGAGATTGAATCTAACATGTTTTGGAAAGGCTGGATTCGGACTGCAGAAAAGCATCGACTTGTGATGGCCGCCATGATTTCATCCATACTCCTTTTGGGCGTTTAAGTACTTGTTCTACTTTCAGATGGATCCTGACTCACCTTAATACCTATTCGGATGCAGCCACAATAATCGATTTATGATAGAGACCTTTTTTGTCCACAGTGCCGTGTCACATGAATTTGGGCCGATGGACCGTGTATCAAGTGGGGGCCCAATAGGAGCACGTCCTAGGGTTATGGGACGACCCAAAACACGTCCTGGTCGTCCTCCACTCTCTCATATACCCCCACAGCCACCACAAAATAGATTGGATTTTGATTAGATCAAGTTTAGCTATTGCTACTTGCTTGTAAGCGCGCGTGTTGGTCCAGTCGCCCGTCTTCGAGTCTTCGGAACCCCACTTTCGTTTGTGATTGAATTTGAGATTAAAACACTTCATTTCCATCTAGTAAATTCAGTACTTGTTCTTGCTAGTTCTTCGATTGCTTACAGGACAGGTGCCCTAGTGGCCGGGTGACACGCTCCCACAAGAGCGGCATCCATAGGAGGTGGTGTATTGGTTGCTAAGGCGCAGCGTCCATTGGAAGGCTGTAGTCGGGCCGCGAACGTTGTCTCCTCCAATCGAGTTATACCCCACGCCTCTCATCGAAAGACCGGGCACAAACCCTAGCGGGTTCACATCAGCCCCTATGCTTGATGCACCCCTTTAGTGTAACCTCAAATTTACCAAATTAGTGAAATTTAAGTTTAATCCTTTTCTAATAACTGGGTTAGCTATAAGCTGCCCTCCTATAATTTCTATCACATGTCAATAGGTATGTCATTCCCCGTTTTCCTTCATACTACGCAAGTACGCATGAATTAGTACACTGATTGAGTAGCAACCGATGGTTGTCTGCTTGTTGTCCATCATATGCTAAATAGAACATGGCTAAACAGGCACGTTTCACTTTAGCAGTTTTGAACAACATCCAATTCTTTGAGATTAACTACAAATCTCATGTCACTATATAGTTCAGTTAAAAAACTTGTAGCTTCTTCGGTCCTTTTATTTAGAACTTGTATCTTGCTTGCCGGTATTACAAAATAAGTGTAATATTTATAACTCTCTTTGTTCTAAATTACTATTCGTTGTTGATTTTATCTCGCAATATTTGACCATTTATGTTATTAAAAAATTTAGTTCAAATATATAAAATAATAAGTTATGATTAAAGTAACTTTGATGATAAAGTAACCCATAAACAAAATAATTGATACTTGCATAATTCTTTAAATAAGACGAATGGTCACTTGGAGATAAAATGTTAATAACAAATATTATTTGGAATAGAGATAGTACTCCCTCCGTTCCAAATTACTTGTCACTGTTGACTTTCTTTTACAACCTTTGACCATTCGTCTTATTCAAAAAATTTGTCTAAATATATGAAAAATTAAGTCATACTTAAACTATATGTGATGATAAAGTAAGTCACAAATAAAATAAATAATATTTGCACAAATATTTGAATAAGACAAATGGTCGTCAAAGGTTGTAGAAAAAAGTCAACAACGACAAGTAATTTGGAACGGAGGGAGTACTAAATTGTCTCACTATTGTTGCTGAAATATCTCACTAGATGAGTAAGTGTTTCTTAAAAAAAATCAGTAACTTGGTGGATATTTTTATTTTATGGAGTTAGCTATAAGATAATCAAATTATATGTTCAATTCCATCTCTTTTAAAAAAAATCAGTAACATGTTAGATGTATCTTGTAATTAACTAAAATTATACGAGATATTTCATTTGAGTAATTGCTGGTGATTATCTAGTAATTATCTATCCAAAATTATAGTGTTGCATCTAATATCTAAAATTGGAGCCCAATATGTGTTAAAAAAAATTGTTCTTATATGCTGTCACATAATAAATTTGGTTAGGTAGCCTTTATCAACATAACTACAAACACAAGTGAAACCTCTAGTGATTCCCATTCAACCTAAACACATGTTAGAAGGTCACTAGTTCGGGAACACTATGAACAGAATCTAGTGGAAGTCGACGGTGCTTTTAAAGCTGTGTGCAAGTATTGTGGTATCCATTTAAGTAGTAAATCTAAAACCAATGAACTTAGAACCCACATTTCTAATTATTTCTATGCCATTGGATAAAGTGATAGGAAATTATTTATAGAAACCTTGAAAACACACAATTTATAGAACTTTATCTTTAATTATCAATTATGGCGTGAGCGTATGATCTATTTTGTGATACATACTGAAATTACATTTAACAAATTTGACGATTCATTCATTGAAACAATAATTTCATAGTCAACTTGCAATATTTGATCCGTGAATTACTGAAGGGTGTTGACTCTTCAAAGTCGCATATATAAGCTTTTAATGCAATTGCCATCGTGAATGGTTTTTCTACAAAACTTGACATTGCTCTTGGTATACTCAACCGTTGTAATTCCACTTACAAAATAGTTCGAGAAGCATCAAGTACAAAATTGTTCTTAATAGCTACGCAAATCAAAATACTGAAATTTCGTCAAATGAACAAGAGTGAATTAAAGCTAACTCTATCTATAAGTTTCTTAAAACCTTTGAAGAGGCTACAAATGTGATATCAACTGACAGGAAACTAACTTCAATTGATACATGTTCTTGCCTTTAATTGTTTCGATTCAGGATGCCTTGGATGACCTGACTTGGTAAATAACAACTAACTTCAAAACATCCAGACCCGGCTTGGCATGTATGAACAAGAATGTGGTGGAAGATTTGGCTATAGAGATGAGGATCAATTTTGAAAAGTACTGGGTACAAAATTTAATGAGTCAAATCAGCATGTTGCTTAGAAAAGCAAAGAGGACTATGATATCGACCTTTGTATTGTTATTGACACATTGTTAGATCCGAGGAGAAAGTAGAAGTTGTAGAGTTCTTCTACAAATGATTTATAGTAATGAGGATCAGATTTATACAAATGTTAATAATGCTATAGAACCAGTGATATGTGGGATCACTAGTGTTTAGAAAAATGTAGCTGGAGAAGAGTTCATAAATTTTAAGTCAAGTCGGAGAAAGACTTGTACACCAAAGTCTAAATTTGACACGTACTTTGAAGAAGATTGTGTAGAGGATATTGAAAACTTTGACATCTTGGCTTGGTGGAAGGTACATACTCAGAAATTCTTGGTATTGTTAACTATGGAACATATCGGTGTTTGGTGCCATCAGTCCACCACGGGGTGACCAACAGTGGTAGATTTGTAGGCAGGGGATCGCTTCACCTAGAGCTAGATGGTAACACAAAAACATAGGGTTTAACTAGGTTTGGGCTATGTAATACCCTATGTCCCATGCTCAGGGTCTGTATTATTTGCAATGCATATTGCATATGGCTTGGGTATTGTGTGGGTCCTACTAGGGGTACCCCTACCTCCTCTCATAACTTCGAGGTGTAGGGTTACATGCCAAGACCCCTAGTTGATTACTATATAAGATTGGATCGGATTACAACTATACATATGGAGTCCTGGTTCGACTCTATGTTCTACCTTCCTTGTGGTACATGGGGTTATATCCCCCACAACAGCCCTTAAGCCTCGTACTGATTTGCATAATAAGTTCGGGTCAAGAAATCTTCTTTGAGGTCTTTTGTCTTTCCCGAGTGCTTTGAGCTTCATGTAATCATCCCATGGTTTTTGAATAGGTGTGAGGAGATCCATCTTCAATCTTTCTGCTACACTCACTAAAGGTGAAGTTTATACACTTAGCCCTAGAGCCTTGGGCATATTAGAATAATCCAGCCAAGGGTCCAAAGAAGTCATGATTCTTGTTCATCCGCCTTGAAATAGTTTATGGCGTGCGATGATTATTAGGTGCACCCATAGGGTGTCGGCCTCAACCCTTCAAGCGAAAGGTTGATCAATCGGTTTGAGGGTCAAGATGCATCTTTTTTTTTAATTACTCGAGCCTTTGGTCGAAACAATGCTTGGATCTTGCTCCGGTGATTACTCATGTTGTTGACTCATAATAGTGCTCAATACCCACTCAAGCGAGTACCGCCTTTGACCTTTTGGTACACTGTCTTCCTGAGTGGTTCTCCGAATGGTACTTAATAGGCATAGCACTAGTGAGTACGCACAGGGCAGAAAAGTCACAACATCCGAGTGCCTATCGATATGTTAATTGGACGATCTGTCTGAGTGGTTTGCACTTCCTGAGTAGTATCGTGAGTCCACTTTCAACCCTAATAGGGTCAAATCCACCGTGATATCCAAGTGCTGACTCGTGTGTGCACTCAATCGATCCTCAAGAAGAGCTGGAAAGCATCATGCCTCTGGCCGACTAGTTCAGTCCCTGAGCGTAGAATAAGCTCGGGCAACCAAACCTGGGTCTTGCAATATAAACATGTAGAATAGGTAGTACATGATGTAACAAAAAAACATCAACTTGGGAAATAATCAAAGCTTTTGCAATGCATGCTAATTTTTAATGTATCCTACTCTATTAGATCTTTGTAGTTTCTCCAAGCGTTGACCTGTTACAGAGCCCTTAGTCTTGCTAGCCTTGGTGTCTTTGGCTCAGAGAGCATATTCTCATTCATGTGTAGCACTTTAGTGTCACAAAGTGATCTAAGTCCCTCAATTTAAGGTGTGTTCTCCTCGGGTACATTAATGATCGTTAAGAGTGGAAAACAAATAATGTGGTGAAGAAACATATCACCCATAGGGTGTAGCGTCTGACTGTCATTTATAGTTTAGTTTCTAGTTATTTTTGGAAAAGTAAAGACAATATGCATTAAAAAATAACTTAGCTATTTCTGTTTCATTGTGAAAGTCGATTTGTCGTTTTCATTTTTGGGTTGTTAAGCCCCCAAGCGTCATCTTCATCATCATGATGAATATGCATCTGATGATGATGACAACAACTCTGAATATTTCATGACTGATTCTTGTTCGCACGGAAGTTGGCCCTCGCGGCTTGTTTGTCAAGTCTGAGTGGTGACGTCTATTCTGCCTGGCGCGTGAACTAACGGTGTTTTCGTGCTCATTGTCCACCATGGGGTGTCCCACGATAGTAGATTTTTAGGCAGGGGATCATTTTACTTAGAGCTATATGGTGAAGACAAAGACATAGGGATTAACGAGGTTTGAGCTACCATATTAGTATAAGACCCTACGTCTGATCCTATGATCAAGGGTTTGTACTATGCGTAATGTGTATTGCATATGGCTTGGGTTTGGTCTGAGATGTCCTCCTCAGGGCACCCATATCTCCTCTTATATACTTTAAGAGGTAGGATTACATGGCAAGTCGCTAACCAGTTATTATATAAGATTCAATTGGATCAGATAACAACTGTACATATGGAGTCCAAGTTGGACTCTATCTTCTACATTCCTTGTGGTACTGGGGCTTATATCCCCCACATAACGTGATTGCCTCACCATTCCTCTCGGTACTGTGTCTTTTGAATCTGGCTTTAGTGTTGGAGGTAGGATTCTTGATGAGGCTAGAAGTTAACTAACCCCAGAGGTGTTAGAAGCTCTTGTGTGTGGCAAAAATTGGATGCTGAAGGAAAATCCTGTAGGCAGTGAAGGTATAATAGCTATTTGTATAAGCATGGTGTTTCATTGTTTTTTCAACTATTTAAAGTAATGATAATACTTACACTTCCATTATAAGTCAAGACCTTGGTGAAAATTAGTCTACCAGTGCTTCTACATTTGAAAGGACCGTGATGTCACCTAAGGGGGGGGGGGGGGGTGAATAGGTGATTCTACAAATTTCCAACACTTAAAACAAATTATCAGCACAAACTTCGAAGACTCTGGAGGTATGTCCGGAAACTCCAGACTTGTCCGGAGACTCTGCAACTATCTCGGACACTCCGGATCCTATTTGCTGGAAATTAACAAAGTCAAAACCAAAACCGGTCAGACCGGTTTCTGACTAAGAAACACAACAATGTAAATTAACCCCCTTTCGAGCTCTAACACAAACCAAGCTTGGTGCGGGTGCTTCTGTAGATGATTTCTAGCAGGTTCACCAAGTCCCTACACACAAGTATAGCACAACCAAGTAGATCAAAGCAGAAGCAAATATAAGTGCTAGAATTGAACAATGTGAGGCAAACCAAATGAGAGATGCAAGGAGTTGTTTCCCGAAGTTCAGATTCACCAAAGTGAATCCTATGTCTCCGTTGAGGAAGCCCCTAGTGACCCAAAGGTCGAGCTCTTTCCTCGATCCACTAAGCTTGTGACATTTTCCCCAAAGGAGGCAAGATTGAGCCTTCACAAACTGTCCGTGGCACACCACAACCTTGGTGGCTCACCGACGACACCTAGCCGTCTAGGAGGCTTCACTTCCAAGAGTAACAAATGCTTCAATGGTCATCTAATACCAATATGGGGGGATTATGAGTGGTTTCCTATTAATTACTTGGAATACCCTCAATATTATACTACGACCACGATCGAGATGGCGATACGTTTATATTTGCATGGGAAAAAGTCTAATTTATGCCCTCCAATAAAAGTCTCATTTTCAACCCTACACTATAAAACTGGATGTCATAGGCCATCCAACTATCAAAAACAATCAATTTGGACCTTTGGGAGATTTCAAAGATGGTTTTTGATTTTCTAGATTTTTTTAGAAAAGTGGTTGAATCTTTGAAAAATCTATAACCATTTTATTTTAAATCAGAAATTGAAATTGGTACCCGAAAATTTCTAAATATGTAACATTGATGTTTGTTTGCAAAACCGATAATTTAAATAAATAATAAGTATGACTATAATTTGACCGAAGTCGGGAGGGGAAGCCCTACCTATTTTTTATATTTTTTTATTATTCCAGACCCAGTTAATTCGCTCCCACAGGGAGTCGAACCTGGGTCTGTTGGATGCTACTCAGGTGCTCTAACCACTAGACTAGAGACCCTTTCACAAGTATGACTATAATTAAGCAGTAAAAACGAGAAACAAGAATAAATAAGATCCAAATAGCTCATGTTAGAGCACCAACATAAATTGTACATTTTTGAAATTTTTACGGTATTGGTTTTATATTTTTTGAATTTGAATTGAATTACTCATGATTTTTTAATATTAAACCATTTTTAAAAATTTTCTAAAAATTGAAAACTACGTCTGAAACCACACAAAGGTCCAAAATTTCATGGTTTTGAAAGTGGTATGGCTTATGGTATCTGGTTTTATAGTAGAAGGTTAAAAATCAAACTTCTGTAATAATTGGAGGGTGTAAATTTGACTTTTCTCTATTGGCATTGTCGGATTTGACCACCAACTTTAGGCTGACTCCAACAAGGAGAGCCATTTTCGAGGGACATATCCATCTTTGCCTAGCATACACAGTACTTTGCATTTCTCCCAAACAGCGACATCTCCAACAGCCATGGCATTTACTGAGCATGCATTCCCAGCTCCCAGCCGCCGCTGCCCCGACATCCCTGATCCCGCCGCCGCCGCCGCCGCCCGACATCACTGAGCCCACCGTCGCCGCCGCCCCCACCAGCGAGCCTGCGCCGGCCCGCGTCGCGCTGGCCGTGGGCTCGCGTCGCTGCCGTTCGCCGCGCCCGGGCCGCCCATCCCACTGCCGCCGCCGCCCCGACATCACTGAGCCCACCGTCGCCGCCGCCACCAGCGAGCCTGCGCCGGCCCGCGTCGCCGCCGTCCGCTGCTCCCCGGGCGCCGTCGTCCGCGGCTCCGGCCGCTCAGGCCTGCGTCGCCGGCGTCCGCTGCTCCCCAGCCGCTCCTCCCTTCTCTCCAGCCCCGACGGCGGGCCTCCTCTTCCAGTCGGCTCCTCACTCCTCCCTTCTCTCGCACGCGGTGGAGATGCATCGGAGGAGAGAGGGAGCGCATTTTTAGCTCGCCTCTCTCCTCGGATGCAAAATGCCTATCGTCTATGCCTTCTCTGTTGGAGACGAATTTCGCCGGCGGCAGGTCCGCGTCGCCGCCGTCCGCGGCTCCCCGACCGCCCGCCGGCCGCAGGCCCGCGTCACTGCCGCCGCCGCTCCCCGGCCGCTCGTCGGCCGCAGGCCCGCGTCGCCGCCGTCTGTTGCTCCCCGGCCGCTGACGTCCGCTGCTCCCAGCCGTTCCTCTCTTCTCTCCAGCCCCGACGGCAGGCCTCCTCTTCCAGCCGGCTGGCTCACTCCTCCCTTCTCTCGCACGCGGTGGAGATGCATCGGAGGAGAGAGGGAGCGCATTTTTAGCTCGCCTCTCTCCTCGGATGCAAAATGCTTATCCTCTATGCCTGCTCTGTTGGAGACCAATTTAATGATGCACAGTATACAAGAAGAGGCATGCTTGTTGGAGTCAGCCTTACAGAGGAGAGGAGAAGAAAGTTAGATGCAACGATGGATTTGGTCTGAATCACGATTGTTATCAGTCAATATGTCCGGAGGATCGTTAAGCCGGACGGAATCTAGTTTAACAGTACTTTATCCAGCGTGTAGATAATAGAGGCCGGGTTGATCTCAGCCTTCCTAACTGTTTTATAGCAGGCTCTAGGGGTGGCTGATGGATCGTTTAATAACGAGCTAGTTTGGCTCGGCTCATTAAGGTTAATGAGCTAAAAGTTGAGTTTGGTTCGGTTCATTCTAAAAGCTCGAGCCAGCTCATTTGTCTCACGAGCTAAACACTGTTTAATATTAATGCAAAAATTAAATGTGATAGTAACCCATATATGATAATTTAAGCATGTTAATAATATTTAAAAGTATAATTATTGATTATATTATAAAAATAAATAACAAAAAATAATAAATTGGAGTAATGTAAATGTTTAAAGACTCAAAATAGACTCAATTTATGGTAGATTTGACTTACAAGTTGAATAACAAGTTTATTTTAGCAAAACAACAAAAATACTACTATACTAGTAATAATTAAATTTGGTGTTATCATATTTATCGAGCCTAATGAACCTATCGAATAGCTCACGAGCAGTTCACGAGCTAGCTTGTTAAAAAAAGAGCTGAAAATGAAGTTTGGCTGCTTCGTTAAAAATATGAGCTGAAAATGAAGTTTGGCTCGGTTCATTTAAGAGGTGGAAACTGGACCAAGCCTATGAACGAGTTGAGTCATCTCGTGAGCCTCAACCTTTTCTGCAGCCCTAGCAGGCTCAACCATTCTAATACTTTTCTTTGGAAGGGGTTTTAGGGAACCTTTCTTTTGTTCCTCCCCAAACTTCATCCGATAATTATATATGAAAATTCTTTAGAAAAGCCATATTTATTGTGTACTTCTGTATATCATTAGGAGATTTAGAAATATTGCAGTTACGGCCTGTTACTAGTTTGTACTACGGTTTGTGGCGTTCGGTTTTGTGCCGAAAAACATTGTCAAACTTTGGTACTCAAGTTGAGTGATGTTTAATTATTTTTGCTGTCAAATTGGAGTATGCATGGTCAATCACCTTCCCAAATTAGGTATGTGCGCGCATCAAATCCAGTAACACTTTTTTTACGATGCCGTAGAAACATCTATCAATCAGGATAGGCATTTCCCCCTTTTAAGACTCGCTTTCAAGGCATGCAGATGCCTGCCGAAAGCCTGCCCCTATATATACCGAAAATCATATGCCGAAAGCTTGCCCAGTCTGTGTCAATGCCCAAATGAGCAGTGACATGCATATGTGATGCACTCTGCGAGTTTCATGGTATATAAAAAGTGAGAATTAAAACGGTTCCTTTTTACCATCAATTATCGGACTAAAAGTTGATAGAGTTGACATCATTTTTGTCCAGCTGATGGACCTTTTAGTTCAGGAATGAATAAAGGGGAAAAAAAAGGAAAACTTTAGACGTGAGGCTGTTTGGCTCCCGGCCACAATTGGCCACGCCAAACTTGTGGCAGCCATGCTCATTTGTGGCCGGTGTTTGGTTGGCACGTAAGGTTTGGCAAGCCACGAAATTCAAGGTGCTGTGCAGTATATATAACTTTTCGCCACAACCGTGGCGGCTATTTCCTGCACCACAGCTTAGCGCCCTGTTCGTTTGGATTATTTTCAGCGAATCAACAGTGTTTTTCTCTCAGCGAAAACCAGCGCCAGTCACCAGCCACCAACCAGCCAGCAGTGTTTTTCTCTCAGCAAAAACCAGCACCAGTCACCAGCCAAACGAACAGGACGCTCCGCCTCCTCCAACAACTGTACACGGGTGGTTGCTCTTAGCTACAGTGTTTTATGACGCCACAGTGATCTAGAGGAGCATGGCAGTGAGAGAGAGGAACGTTGGAGGACGTGCGCGATAGGAGCGTGCAGGCGAACTAGCGCAAGCTCTGCAGCACTGTTTTGACACTGTTTGTAGATTAAAAAAATCTATGAGCCGGCCCGTTGGAGGAGGCCTTAGGCGGCGCCACACTTGCGGCTTGGCCAAGTCTGGCGGGCAAGAAATTTTCAGAGCAGTCATCAATACTGTGACTTTTTTTTTTGAGAATTATCAATACTGTGACTTGTACTTCGGCTCACACAAGTCACAACATTACGGCCCAATTATTTCGGCCCATGACAAAAGCCTACGTGATAGTCAAACGTCTAGCCCAGCGAATCTTTCGAGTTTCGACCCGAGCGGAAATGTGCGGCACACCTTATATTGAACCACACACCGAGATGAAATGGAAGGGTTACCAAGTACGAAATGAAGTCCTCTAGAGAAACAAATACGAAATTAACCAAATCATGCTGTGTGGCTAAGTTTTCGCATCCAGAAATTGTCGTGGTTCTCCGGTCATACTTAACTCACGAATCACGATTGTACTAGTACTACAGTTTGACATAATTGCAAAGGCAGCCTTTGGCTTTCTTTTACGTGAGTTTGGATGGTAGGGCATTGCCGCATCAATTGAAACCATATGCAGTCGTAAGCGCTTCCGCAAAGTGTACGCTGAGTGTAACAATGGAGTTCGAACCGATTAAACTTGGGGGAATAAATGTCAAGGAAAAAGGACTCCATGAACAGCACCAGCCATAGCGTCGATTGATAGAAAAAACAAAGAACACTGTACCTCATCTCAGTCAAGAAGCGCGGCAGAGTTTCATGTGGCTGTTATTTGCTCAAGCCACTACATCTTGTAATTGGCAAAATGACACGAAACATGTAGGAAGGTGAAATACTTGGAGTGGAGACTGCAGTAGTGATACCAAAAGAGAGCCTTCAAGTCAAATTCCTTAAGCAGAGATGGCGATTGCAGGATCAGATTACGTACTAATTCTCCAAAGCAAACAAACGGCAGACACATCAACAACTGAATCACAAAATGTGAGAATTATTCACGGTACCAATCTTTGCGTTTTGTTTGCCTCTCACAACTCTTCATTGCTCTCCGTCCCTGTGTTTACATCCTTCAGACCAACACACGCGTTATTTCCACACGCACACAACCATGGCACAGACACCACTCCAGGCACACAACAGATCACAAGACAAGACACACCTCAAGCATCTATTTGAACAAATCGATGTGACCACAAGACACCTGGTCAGACTGTTCAAAGAAACCCAAACGACTACACCGATCGCCACCGCTTCGCCGCGCCATTGACCGGGATCCTAGCTGTGAACGGATGGCCACAGATCAGAGGATTTAGAGAGGGCGAAAAGGAGGGGACGGAGTGGATAGTACCAAGTGCCTTTCTACCTCACAAAGGCACGGCTGACGGGGGCATCCACTTCACTTCCCATTGGCAGAGAAAAGAGGGGGATGAGGGCGGCCAACGAGGGGTGCACCTCAGCAATGGGATTAAACTAATGGCAATGATTAGGCCATGGAGAGGGTCCGAGCGCTCTTGGAATCTGACTAAACTAGGCGAGATGGGGGATCCTGACTCCTGAGGAAATCTCCACTTTTTATATCACCTCCCACTGTCTTGTCTCAGAATCAAGTATTCACCAATGGCCACTTCTTCAACATGGGATGGTGGATCGGATTGCCGCGGCATGCCCCTCAGACCATGGGCAACGCCAATCTTCGGCTTGACAACTGTTTGGAAAGCATAAAATTCATATGAAAATAGGGCGCTTTCCGCTGAAATAATCCATTCTGAACTGTCATATAAAGTTCCGTTTTCCCTGTAGAGCTGGTAGGAATTGGCGACTTCCAGCGCGTACTGGCCTAAAAATGCTGCACTGTTCGTTTGGCTGGTAGCTGGCGCTGGTTTTTGCTGAGAGAAAAACACTGCTGGCTGGTTGGTGGCTGGTGGCTGGCGCTGGTTTTCACTGAGAGAAAAACACTGTTGGCTCGCTGGAAACAATCCAAACGAACAGGGCGGAGATTAGGAAAAGGCACGTCGCATCACACACTTGTTAGGTGCTGGTTAATTAAAGGGCGTGCCGGTCACCAGAAATGGTAGGTGGTGTACGGGAAATATTATTGCCAAGGAGCTGTTGCGTCATTAAAATCTTGTGTAGTAACAGCAGGTCTCATTGTCCCTGTCGGTGAGAGCACAGATCCAGAAGCACAGTATCCACCGGGTACATCACGTACCTGTGTGCCTTAATAGAGTCTGAGGCTCGTACGACCAAAATTGAAGATGTATAGCGGAATTCATCCAGGCTCAGAATTCATCCAGGCTCACGCAAAAGAAAGACAACGTGTGCCAAGTGCCAACACAAGGACGGATTGAAAGCTCAAACCTATCCGGAGCTGTACAAGAGAAACATTGTAGCCCAGCGGCTGTGACTAGCTAGGCCACTTCAAATTTACGGGGAAACAAGAAGCAGTAGTAAATAATAGTGCTGTTATGTATGTCATGGCACATGTCACCTTTAGAACTGTGAAGTGATTCTACACAAAAGCAAGGGCTAATGCATTCTGATCCAACCCGTTAACCTTTTTGGTTAAAATATAGACAGTGGGGCTAAACCTACAGGTTAAAGCAGGGGCTGTAATCTAGGCGAGCAAAGATGTGCTGACCAGAGAATCAGCACGCGTAAAAAACACACCGTTAAAGTCCTTCAGATTCATCAGTGTCTGCCTCACTGCGTGCGGATGGAGACTGCATCTCTGAAGCCAGTGCGCCAAAGCTGATTCTGCATTGCTATGCCAGGGACGCAGAATCTTCGCTTTAACTTTTCCATCCCACAACCATGTCTTTAGAATCTTAAGGATTAAGACTCTGGTAGCATGAGATGGATTGGCGTTTGCCTATTTGGCGCTTTGGCTAACTGTTTGTCTTTAAACTAAAGTTGCATGCTAACTTCAAAGTGGAAAATGACATCTAATTCTTGTGTCTACAACATTGGATCCAAATGGTCTTGGTCGACCAACTATAGAATTTTTTGTTATCAATTTCTTAAGATGGTTTGGCAAAACTTGTTTTCAAGCAAAGAACAAACATGGCTAATTCAGCGTCGATGAGGTGTCATATCTTTTTGGATCATATACACCTATCTTCTAATGTTTGGAGACGTATCATCTGCCTTAAATCTAATTCAGCATTAAGCTTGTAATTTCCAGTGTTTCTATAGTGTTCTCAAAGCAGGTTTTTCAAGTTCTGCATCAGCAAAACCCAAATGTGCTAAATCATGTGGGCTTTAACTAAAAATAGTTACCCAAATAGAATTGATTCACTTACATGGGCTAAGCTGACACCTTTTCAGAAGTTCGCACTCACTACTGCACCAGCAAGCACCAGGAAGCTTCGCAAAGCACCATGTTTC
Organism: Echinochloa crus-galli; assembly: GCA_900205405.1. Lineage (NCBI taxonomy): Eukaryota > Viridiplantae > Streptophyta > Magnoliopsida > Poales > Poaceae > Echinochloa > Echinochloa crus-galli. Next base: position 1,085,961 of record OAMR01000103.1, read on the forward strand.
CTTCTCTCTGAAAGGGAGAACACAGCATTGTTATAAGTGGATGCGACAAACCTCAGCTTGCAACCAGGTTGTGCGCACAAATGTCAGCAGACTGATTTGCTTCACACATGTACATGCATGACCAGAAAGCTTGCAAGTCATATGCCACGTATGGCTCAGATAAATCCATGAGCCCTAAATGAGCTCAGCGTTAGATTTGGGCCACGGATTGGATGCCACCCTCCGGTTTCAGCCACTTTGGAGTGCAGGTGTCTGAGTAGATATGTACACAGCTATAATGAAGATGGACTGTGACAGGTTTACAGGTTGCTACTGGGTACTATGGATAACGCATGAATTACTTCAAGAGTGGGGAAGGGTTACTGGGGTTACCTGGACTCCACCTGATAGATGCAGATGATTGTAAAACAGCTTTTGTGACTCGGCTGAAAAAAGTGCATGCGCGAAATAGGGTTTATTTAGTGTGTTGACTGTTGAACTTGCAAACTAGGACCATTTTTTCACCAGAAAATGAAGCGTCATCTCTCCTTTGGTGTGAATTGTGCAAGTCGGTATTCTGAAATGTTTGCAAACGGCAATTTGAACCACTTGGCAGTTGCTGGAGTCTGTGATGCAAAATATATTTTAACAACTGGACAAAGATTCCGCAATATGAAAATATGATAATATTCCCATTGCAACGTACTGTACGGAAACACTGCTAAAAAGAGGCCCCTCAGCCTCAAGATGATGGATCACCATTCTGAAGAGGAAACAAGGTTGTTGATTACTATACATGTGGAAGGACAAGTGAAGAGTTCATGGAAGCCAAGGAGCTCATGGTGTAGTGGCAAAGGCCACTAGCTAGAAGGCTCCCACCCAGGGTTCAAATCTTGAGTGAGGCACATTAAACTTCAGGGGTCTCCCTTGGGGTGTTTTCTTTCAAAAAAAACCATAAAGAGGCTAGCATAATTTATTTCACAATTATTGAAAGAATCAATCATATACCTAACAAATTATATTTATCAATGTAGTTCAAACATTATCAATAATTATTTCATAAGACATATATGTATGAGATGCACAAAAAAATAGAAAATGATTTGCATCATATATGCACAACACATCACAATAGCCAACAAAAACATTAGAGCAATTAACTATTTCACGTAGTCATGAAAAATAGGGCAGGTGGCATAACCGTAAAT
>OAMR01000103.1:1090045-1100080 GCA_900205405.1 Echinochloa crus-galli
TCCTTTTACATAAGAAAATGATATTGCAACTACAAGCACATAACTGGTGGACAGGCTGGATTGTAATCTAGTGCTGTTTCAGTTTTGTTTTTTAGTCCCAAACAAAAGTTGATCAAATTTTGTTCCTGACATTTGGACCTAGCCTCCCTATCAGCCATACACATAGGCCATAGCTTCCTTGTGCCCAAGGATAAAAGTTGGGTACAGCTTCTAAAATGTGAAAAGTGGAGTAGAGGTCAAATTTAGAGAAGCATAAAAGTATTCCCCGTACTTAAGTTACAGAAATTAAATAAGCATATGCTGTGATGATCCCCACCAAGCCACACAGTGCAAAATTTAGCCATGCTGAAGGTGCTTGTTCGGTGTACAGCAGCCAACGAGTAGACTGGAAATTTAACACAGCTCAAAAATCATAAAGGAACTTTTAGCAGCAAAAGAAGGTACAGTTTTCCTTGGTATAAAAGGAAAGACACATGGCACCACAAACACAGCCTCTGTTCACTGTGAGTCAGGATTGTTACATAAAAAAAACTTTAATCGAACTCAATAAAATACAAAGTTATAGAGTTATAGCAAACCTTATAACAAGGGTTGTTCATGGTTTATAATATGTTTTTGTTATCAGTTTAAATATCTTTTGATTACATCCTATGGCTAGCCAAGGAGCTCATGGTGTAGTGGCAAAGGCCACTAACTAGAAGGCTCCCATCCAGGGTTCAAATCTTGGGTGAGGCACATTAAACTTCAGGGGTCTCCCTTGGGGTATTTCTTTCAAAAAAAAAAGAGTCCATGGAAGCTAACATTCCTAGCCAATGATGTACCTTTTAGCACATTTGTTTAAGCAGGACCTCTTCCTGATTTCTTTCAGTTTCTTTTTTTCCACATGCCAAGTGCTGTACTCGCGGTTCATGTCTGCATGCGAGCACAGCTTTGTCAAATTCAAGTGAGAAAATGCTACAAAATGCACCTAAAGCAGGGGGGGACCTTCGGATATCAAGGATTAATTGTTCGATGCAAAGTTTTGAGGCTGCTACTTTGGTGCTCTTTGACCCTTTGCTTGCAGCAAGGGTCAAGAGCTCTGCTAACTTTATATGTGTCTATTTATTTGTTTTTCTTAGCCTACCCCAACCTGCTTGGGACTAAAAGGCCTTGTTGTGCTATATTAATTTACTTTTCTGCTTCTTGTTTGGTGGCATTTTCGTTGCATCGAAAGGGTTATCACAGATATATAGGAAATTCTCAATGTTTATTGATCATAAATATACTTAAATTATTACAACTGGGCACTGAAACTTATCATGAAATAACAAATACAGCAAGTGCGGTGCATATTTCATTAGAAACCCAGTAGGTACCGGTTACTGAACATTCATACCTGATGTGACAATTTAAGAAATGGTACCAAGAGTCACAAAGTAGGCACAAGGTGAATGAACGAATACCAGGAAACCATGCTTCGGTTGAAGACAAACATCTGCAAAGAAAGATCTATCAATTCAGTACAGAGACAAAACATATACAAGCAAATATCTGTCAAGTGCTAATACTGTCCTTTTTCCGAACTTCACCAGGTATTCTTTCTCACAATTTGTGCCAATCAACAACCCCTGTTGCGCCCCAAAAAGGATCAGCACCAAGTCATCATGTAGTAGTATGCTAGTCCCTACAGAAGCCCTAACTGAAAGATGTGTGTTCAGTTTCATCAACCAAATTAGCCATTAGTGCTAGGATGTCCTCAGAGTTTCCATTGAAAATGGAACTGGTCATCCTGCCATGTTTATTCTTTCTTCTTTTCTTTTTCTTTTTTTGTTTTTTTTTTGAGAGGAGAGGAGTAGAGGAAGCCCATCTTTATTCTAGAACATGAAACCTGGCTTGCAACCCCTGCCTCAAGAAACGGGTTTAGAGTTGATGAACCGTGGTTAAAGGAAGCGACAAGCTGACAAAGGTAGCTGACTTTCAGATTCAACAGAATGTGAACAGTCACATTTTATTTATTCTCATGTTTTATTTTACCCAGGTGGACACAATCATTTACACAATGCACACCCCTCCAACACACTACACTGGGTCATTTGCAGAACGGTTCATCGAGAGTTCAATGTTTACGCAGATCTCCGGGTCAGCTGATCCTTTGACGTGCTCTCGAATATCTTGTCTGCGTTGCCCACCTCGAAACCATCGCGCCTGTGGTATTCTTTCACCTACAGAAAATACAAACGGAGCATTTTGTTTAGCAGGTTAGAGCATTTGATGCAGGTAAAGAGTAACAGTGGATAGCAGTGATTATTGCAGATATTAAGGAGAAACTATTTAAGTCACAGAACTAAATATTTGTATAATAGTTATTACCAATAATCCAATATTTCATAAGAGAAAAACATTTGTACAGTAACCCTGTAGGTTGAAGCAAAACACTCCCCATGTTAACTTATCAGCAGGAAACAGAAATATATGACAAGCAAAATTCTAAGTATGCTCTTCAATTTTGTGTCATGTAACAAAGGAAGGTATAATCAGTGAGAAAATTACGCAAACCTCTTCATCTTGCAAATCTTTGAACTGTGGTAGCAGTAGGCGTTCAGCAAATTCAATATAGGATCGAGGAATAGATTTAGTGATTTCATCAGCAAACGTGAACAATGATGAATCAGCTACTGTTGAGCTTTGCTGAAGGAGACCATCAGGACTTACTATGGCCATATGCAGAAAAAAAAAGGGTAAGCATGCAAATTAGCTTCTTACAATATGTGGAACAATAACAAGAAACCTGTACACTTCATGGAATAAATTTCCATGATATGCTATATACTAGGGTTCAAGCAACTGGATCGAGCCAAAACAGGAGGGCAGCTGGTTAAAGCTTCCCAATTTTCCAGTAAATTGCATGCTAGGATTTTTCAAACTTTGTTTTTCTTTTGCATAATTGAAAGAATTCGGGTTAATATTAGAAGCAAATAGAAACATTTACATCGAACAAGTTGGTGGGAGAAACACCAATTGGAGCGTTAGCACCTTAATTGTTGATTTTCAACTGCTACACAGTAAAAATAGTGAATAGCTCTATATCAATGCCAAATGATTGCAAAGAAGGTGGCATGACCATGAGTATTGAACATATATATCTGGCCAATCTATTCTAGGTCTGTATTGGCCCATACACTGTGCATGAAGACTAATCGAGACACTGATCTTCCCAGATTCAGGTCAAGGTAACATGGTAACATATAACTTAGCTTCGTATGCTTGAAATACGTTCGAGAGAAAAAAATATGCTTGAAATACCTTAACTGCAATTAGGATAAGATCGATCTGTAGTCTTGATGTGTGCATATATACAATATGTAGAACAATATGGATGGGCCAAATATACACTTAACAAAAGGATTTTATTTCCAAGATAACAAAGACAGCTAATAACTTTCTCCGAATACATGTGTACTTATTTCCCTAAAAACCATTTGTACTTCAACATGGTCAAACTACACTACCTATTAAACTTCAAGTACCAGAAAATGCAGTTATCTGTAATGCTCCCAAGCTAAATATACTTTCAATGTTCAGTGTAATCATATAGAGCATACATTATACTAGCAGCCACTAACTACTAAATATAATCCGGATGGAACAGATATCAACAACATACCTTTCAGAATCCCTCCTTCTGAATTTAACTTGAACCCATTGTCCTCCACAAATTTATTGAACTTATTAATATTTCTGATATCTGACTTCAGGTGATGTGTGGAAATTGTGGCATGATTTAGTGCATAGCCATTAACAAGAGTCCATGCAGCATATTCACTTTCCCTGGTGTCCGAAAACAAGAGTGAAGAAAGCACAAATGTCAACAGAATAAAGAAACAGAACTGCAAATGGCAGAGTAAAAAACACAAGGAATGAACAAAAGAGTAACTTCAGATCTTCAAGCATCTGCATGTTAAAACTATTATGTGTTAACATCATGTGTTTTAACTCTTCAAACAGTCATTAAACTTGTACCTAGACAAAGCCTCGAAATCTGAATAAATGGGCTTCTCCCATGTCAGCTCCCCAGATATACTTGAAAGAGCAGCATGTTTGTTTCCTTTGCCAGAAGTTTTAATGTACTTATGTATAATTTCCTGTACAGAAAAATAACATGATGAATTTTTTTGGTAAACAAAAGCTCCCGACATAAGTAAAGGACTAAAGGGTCAAAAAGAGACTTGTTATCAGATAATAATATCATATCCCCTGCCTGACAGCATAATAGATTTTCAAACCAGTGTACATGATTAACAATCTGATCTTGTAATATATAGTATTAAAACCATCTAATGCCTCTGTCTCAGAAACCAATCACCTAACCCGCATAAGCACTAAGCACCACCCTTCTGCCTAAGTGCCTAGTGCAATAGCTGCCTATGCAGAGCAGCCTCCTAGCCACCTAGTCAGAGATTAAGCACTACTTGTGGCACTGCCATCCACCTGAAACACAGGAACAACCAGAAAGGCATGCAACCAAAGAAAGCATATTTGGATCCTTTAGAAACATAGTTAATTCTTAGAGTTGCTTTAATCCTAGACATTCTGGAATCAATATAGGAGTTTTGAGTTATGGTCTAGAACATTTATATTTGACTTCTTCAACCACCCCTGTTTTTCTCCTAAACATGCAATGTCTTTGTGATATACATTTCAAAATCCTTCCTTCAGCCTAATTATGATCAATGAAACCAGCAGTTCTTCATTGTGATACCTTTTACAAAATAAATGGGTGAAATAAGTGAAGCAAAAAGTCAGGAATTTACTTGGCTTTGAGCAGTCAACTCATCCACAAGAAGTTCCGAAATGAATATCCTTGGCAAAGGTCCATATATACCAGTTCCAGTGTAGCCATCATTGGTGGGAGGGGAAAACCACATTGCTCTAAGCTTTTTTGCTGGGAACCGTAGTTCTTCACGAGGTAGATAACCAAAATCAGTGAAGAATTCAGCAAGTGAATTAATACCATAACCATTAATCTGCAATTGTAACAGATGAATACATTACCTATACTTACCACAATCAATATTGCATGATTTCACACTATGTAGCACAAAGCATACAGGGAGACTATAACTGAATTTACACTAGCACTCACCCCAAATGTCCGGAAAGCTAAGTGATCATAACAAATGTGGTCACCATCATAAGAACGGACAAGCTCCAAAATGGTCTTGGCTGTTGGATTCCTGCTCAAATAAACCTTTTCCATGGTTGAGGTAACTGCTCGGAAAAAGGAATCAGCACCCTAAAATACAAGAAAATTTAGAGCATCACTGCATTTTATCCTCTGAACAAAAACAAAAGGTGAACAGAACATGTGACTGAAAATACTGTATCATTCAGATAAGCATATCTGTCATACAAATACTGTAGCTGATAGAGACAAACTGGATTCAGATGTAACATACTATAATACTCTATGCACTGCTTTTTCTACAGGAGAATTCTTAGAAGTTGTGCGTTCCATCATTACAGTATTTAGATCTTACACTAGTAGTATGCATGTGCCACCAACAGAAATTGCATCACCTCATGCCTCAACATGGATAACATCGACTTGATTTTTGTATCCCATCAGAGTCAGAAAGACTGCTGCCCATATAAAGGTACTGAAAGTAAAAGCCTCAGCTGAAGCATACTTTGTACCGCGATTATTAAGTGCAAGAGGTGTTTCCTCACTAACTGTGTGGACCATGGATACTTTTAAAGACACGAAATCGATCGGTGGATTTTTTTTTTATTAAATGACGCCAATCTATCGAATCATCGAATGAATCTGCTTGGCCGCCTGTCCCCTCAATGTCTCTCCTGTTATGGCACGACGAAATTATACACTCATGCATTTGAGACTTGAGATCACTGTCCTTCTGACAAATAGCAAGCTAACAACAGTGATATAGCTGCATCAAAAACAGAGAGCAGGCACCAGGCAGAGCTGTAACCAAACTCTGTCCCCGAAAGTACGTGACGAACTAAATTACTCATCGGAAAGAGGTACCCATAAGATCTAAAATTCGTCCCCGGTGGTCCGGTCCCCCCACATCCCTTTCCGGAGCGAGCAGGTGGAGAGCGCGCGTGCGTGCGCGGCGGCGTGTTCGTACCTTGGGAAGCGGGTCGGCGGGGCCGAGGGGGGCTTGAACATGCAAAGAAAAAGGACTCGAGACTAAAATTCGTCCCCGGTGGTCCGGTCCCCCCACATCCCTTTCCGGAGCGAGCAGGTGGAGAGCGCGTGTGCGTGCGCGGCGGCGTGTTCGTACCTTGGGAAGCGGGTCGGCGGGGCCGAGGGGGGCTTGCGCCGCGGCGGCCATGGCAATGCGACGGTGTCCGGGGACGCGGAGAGGAGCGGCCGCGGTGGCGGCGCGGCGCAGGCGGAGAAGCGCGGCCGCCGGGGTGCGAGCGCCGACGAGGATCGCGGTCGTCGCGGTGGACATGGAGACGAGGCGGAATCGGGAGGCCGGCGAGCAGCGGGGGCGGCAAGCGGAGTGGAGCGGCTCAGCACGGCAAGCAAGCGAGCAGTGCGTGTGCGGCCGTCCCTCACGGGAGGGGTGAGTGGGAATGTGGGATGACAAGTCGCGCCCGGGATTCGGGAAGGAAGCACGGAGAAGGGACAAATGCCGACGGCCGGTTGACGTGGAAAGGAGTTGGAGTTGCGAGCGGACTTGTTCCACTTCCACCGCGACGAGTCTATCCGAACAAAAAAAGCCGGAGAGGTCTAGAAGTGGGCCTGCTCGACTCCTCCGAGGTTGTTGGATTACGTGACTGTTTGGTGAGATTTGGGTCCACACAGGTGCCGGGTAAGAAATGGGCTTTCACAGGCTCCGTCATGCGAGGCCTATTGGGCCATGGAATTTGGAAGGTCTGAAACTGGACCAGTTTCCCACTCTCAAAAGTCGGTTAATTAATTCCGCAAAGAAAGTTGGTAAATTAATCGCCCGCACTCGATTTTTACTAAGAAAACCCGCGCAAATGCGAGCAGCGGAGCCTTTCCTGCGAAGCCATGGCGGACGCGCCGCCGCCGCCGCCCTCACCCCCACCGGCGCTCGCCGGCGGCGGAGACCCCTCCACCTCCTCGGCCCCCGCACCCGTCCCTCGCACGCTCCCCCCCACGCTGCTCGTCGCCCCGTCGCCTCCTTCCTCCAGCGGGAGGGCCCGGGGCGCGCGCGGCGGCAGGGCGACGGGGAGCGGCAGGCTAGGCGGTGGCGGGAAGAGGAAGGCCGTTGCGCATGCTCCGGCGTCGGCGGGAGCACGGGGGAGGGGGCGCGCGAGGCGGTGAGGGTGGTCGGGAGGGACGTGGAGGCGGGTGTGGCGGGCGCCGACATCCTGGAGCTGGCCATGGCGAAAGGGCCCATGTTCACGTGGCTGAGCTACTGGCCGGAGGAAGGGTTCCCCAAGGAACGCCATCCTTACTGACGCATAGCCGCGGCGCGTCTCCTCTGCTTAGGTACGATTGTACGAAGGACTTTGTTTATGGGTTGGTGTGGGATTGCGAAGGCAGAGTAGAATTTACTCCTTGTTGCTAAATGAGTAGTAGTAGTTTTTTTTTACCTAATTGGTTTAGTCCAGGGAGATGGTGTAGTGTCACTGAATCATAGCTCTGACTGATTAGTAGTGTTTGCAACTATGTAATTGCAAGAAAATGGTGCAAGCTTCAAGCTCTGCACGGAGAATTGGACTTGAGGTGCCAATCTTGCAATCTCCAGGTTTAGATAACCTAGGCGATAAGATGTTCCTAGAATTCTTGGGTCACCTTATCGCCTTTGAAACCATGATTCCATTTGATATGATTATGTTGTTGCCAATCTTGATAAGGTTGCAGTTCTTAGCTGTTACTTTGGATTTGGTTTCCTATTTGGCTTAATACTGCAAATTTTGCTTGCGGGTGCAGCTATCTGGAAAAATGTGATAAGACCAAATGTGTAACCTTACAATGGCTTACTGAAGTCTGTGAAATCAAAGCTGTCGAAGTTACAGAAGCTATGACAACATTATATTTTATAACTCTCACATACCCAAACATTCACACCACAATAGTTAACTAGATTATTGTAAGGTGCTCATGCTCCATTTTGTATATGAGGCATCTGTATTGTGCACAGCACCTAATCTGTAAGCGCAGACTATGTAGAAGCTTGATACACTATATTCTCAAAATCTCACGTGTAAAGGTCCATTCAGTTATGACAAACTGGCAGGTATAAGTATAACCTTGCTAATCCAGATTCATGCTTAATGGAATTCTGGCTTTCACTGCAATCTATCACTTTGACTTCTGAGTAGATGCCTGAAGGAATCCGTCACGAATCTGACTGGCAATATCTGCAACAGCACCAGGACCATGTGGGAGGAAAACTGCAGAAGATTTGGATGCTGCTCCGATCTCTTTCATGGTGTCAAAGTACTGAGTGAGCAGAACTAAATCCATCACATCCTTAGCTGAAGTCCCAGGAACATTGCCGCTAAAGCCAAGCACGCTATCTCTTAGCCCATCAACTATTGCCTGTCGCTGCCTTGCAATGCCAAGGCCAGAAAGATACTTGGCTTCGGCCTCACCCTCAGCCCTCTTGATCTGAATGATCTTCTCTGCCTCTGCCTTCTCATTTGCTGCAACACGGAGTCTTGCAGCTGAACAACATGACAAAAAAAGGTGGTTAGTATTAAACATTGAACCACAGTATATACTGTGATATCAATTGGTGAGTGATTGATTTGTTACTCTTTACAGAAATAACCTTGGATTTTAGATGGAACACTGATTGATATAATAAAATTACCATAGTCTCTACTAACTCTTCTGATTAAATCGTACTAAGAATGAATAGAAAAAATCTTTTAAGTTCAATGCGAATTGTATAGTACATACATCATAGCCCAATGTGGATGGACACATACCAGCATTAATTTCGTTCATAGCCCTTTTAACTTTCTCATCTGGTTCTATATCAACAATGAGTGTTTGCACAATCTCATAACCATAAGCAAGCATTGCCTTTTCAAGCTCCTCCTCCACAGCTTTTGCTATTTCATTCTTTTGCTCAAAAGCATCATCCAGTTCTAGTTTGGGAATGCTTGCCCGTATAACTGTTGAAGAAAAAGACCATGTGAAATTCAATAGGATTTGTCTTGTTATTATACTATAAATCATCTACATATTTCATTAATTGTTTTGTATATACCCTTATGAACGACTTCATCTTTAGTATTGTCAAATCCAATTATATTTAGTGCCCTGATTCACAATAGTTTTACATTACGGAGTAAATGAGTGTAGTTATTACAGCTTTTCCTTCCTATAAATGCTGTGAAAGGTGACGTGGTTCAAACAAGTTATATTTCATATGGGTAAAATGGCCCGATGCTGCAATTCTATTGACCACTACTTTATTTCATACCTCCTTGCTTGGGGCAGTTTGGCCTACTATTAATGGTACAGTAGAAGTTAACCTTACCATCAAAGACATATGATTGAATTTGAGCTTTTGGGTTGCTCAGCTTGTAGTATGCATCACTTGCTTTGTCCTCCATTGCTCGGTATTGAATAGATGCAACAACAGTAACAAAAACATTATCCTGTGAGAAGATACATATATAAAGTAAGTCCACAAATTATGTTCAGAAACAATGAGTGGAGCAAAAGGTCATAAAATCCTGTCTGAAAAAAAGAATAGTAAAATCTATTAGGTACAATAACAAATCTCTACGATGGACATGGAAGCTGAATCTGACTTGTGAGATGTCAGAAGTTAGATATCAGTACCTTTGTCTTTGTCTCACAGCGGACATCAAGCTGCCTAAGCCTTAGTGTGAGCTGACCGCTGACGCGGTTTCCAATGATCCATGGCATAAAATGGCATCCAGGATTGAGCACTTCCTCAAACTTCCCAAATCTCTCTTTGATGCCTACTGTTGACTGGTTCACCTGTACAAAGCAGAAGAACCTGCCGATTGCTGCCAGTAGTTTCCCCATTCTAATGTCTGTCTTGAAACATTGAGGATATGAATCAATCTTAT
>OAMR01000103.1:1111111-1161887 GCA_900205405.1 Echinochloa crus-galli
CACCTTTTCTGACTTTCACCTATTCACCCCCCCCCCCTCTAGGTGACATCAAGGCCCTTTCACTTATCAATAACTTTATTACAGAACATAATATTACCGGACACTATTTTTTTCCAATTTAATTATGTGTGGAGTTTTTGGACTGTACATGGAAAGTGAGTACACATAGGTAACTTGATGACTGAGCATGCTAGCAACACTACTTTCTGAAATACAGTTTTTTGAAATGTCGAAATCTCATGGTTATTTCATTCGTTGCACATATTTCACTTGTTTTTCAGAATGTATCCCCTGCACTAGTGATATGCAGAAGCCTAAGGTTTACTCCTGATGATGCTCACAAAAGACATACCCTCTCCTTACTCCTAATGTAGAAAATTTTCCCGTTTAGGTGTTGTTGGAATAAAAGAGGCTCCTGTTTGTTTCTCTTTTCACCTTACCTTATTAATGTAAGTTTTGGTTTCCTATGAGTTGAAACTTCCTACTCTGTACACTTAAAGAAAGATAAAAATGTTTCTCAGAGAATAGTTGCGCAAAGGAAGAGAAAATTTTCCCAGGACAGAGTTTCACTTTATCAGACATCAGACATAATTGAGAGAAATGAGAACAGTTAACTTACATTGCTCTCTCTTTCAATCTATGAGCACCAGAGCAACAGTCGTTGCTGCAGATTTTGAGGTTGTAACTTATGAATATGACTCAGATGGTTGAAAAATATATGAATTGATTGAATCCTGTGTTTGAGTTATGTAGATGGTTGTCCTTTTATACTCGACTCCTCTCCATTATATCCAGGTCAACGTCCGCATTTCTGTATCATTCCCTTGTTCTGATCCTTTGTACGCAGCACATGAAGAAACTTGTCAGGGATGGTTTTGATGGTTCGATATCTTCATGAGCCGTCATCCAATACAGCGGCTGGTACAGTCAGCTCCCTGATCAAATACCCGTTTCATTATTCATGTATATTCTTTCCACATACATTAGGGAATGCAGTTCTTAATTAAAACAACAAGTTGTTTTGGCATTTCTTCTTTGCAACCGTAACTTTTTCTCGAACGTGCAGTTGTCAACCGTAACTGTCATATTACAATGGGAAACTGAGTTGCATTGTTCAAAATTAATTATTTGTCTCTGTCATTAGTGGTTAAACGACTCTTGTGCGTGACTGGAATGGCAAGGCAATTCCGTTGTCATCATGTCTTATTCCGTTTCGAAGATGTGCAGACCCTGGGGGTGGCGAAATCAGCTGCTTGCGAAGGAGTCTTGCGGCTGGTGGATCTATGATTGACGAGCGCAGCCGTACTCCAATCAGATCGTGCACAAGAGAGGCACTTGGGCCGCGTTTAGTTCCCAAAAAGCAACTCCCAAATACACTATGCAAAAAAAAATTCCCGTCACATCAAAATGTCGTAACATGCATGGAGTACTAAATGTAAATAAAATCAAAAACTAATTGCACAGTTTTGTTGTACTCTGCGAGACGAACATTTTGAGTCTAATTAATAAATTTTTGTATTTTGAGTCTAATTAATAAATTTTTGGACAATTTTTCACACAAACAAACGAAACGCTACAGGACGCGGGACTGTGCGATGTGACCCGCACAGTCCCAATTCGGGGGTCAGCTTTCTGCATCTAAACACCGCCTCGACGAATACATGGCAGGACAATCAGTGGACATAAAAATATCCACCCTGAAAACTGTGTTTTGTATTGAAAGCGCGTCAACTTCCTGGAGCCGCTGGTTTCTGCGTTGGGGTTTGCTGCTTAATTTCTTACTAGCATGAACGCACGTGCGGCACGCACTGTTTATTGATGACACATATGTACTAAAACAATATCACTTGAGTGGACCATGGTAAACAGAGCAGTCGTGCGAAGCGTTTTTAAAAATACTTTATATTCACCTTTTTATGTATAGAGAGCTTTAGATATTCTCAAATGTAGCGCACATTATCTTTGAAATAGTTGGTCTTTATTTATATGGAAAAGACTCTTCAATCTATTGTTTATTAGCAATACGGGATAATTATATATAGACGTGGTTACAAATGTGGGTATATCATGAGCAGGTGGATCCGCGTGGGTATGGGTAGTCTTAGGTGAAAAAAGTTTCACATTTTGCACTGTTTTTCTACATTTTCTTGCGTCTTTCCACGTCCTACAACCTGACAGGTGGGCCCTTTGTGAGGGATGGGGGTGGGTTTTTTTGGGTGAGAAGTGTTTTTTAATTCTTTAGGATTATTTTAGCATAGGTACCCAAAGAAACACGGTCCACGACAAATCATCAAACTTTCAAAAATTCTCTCTCCAAACTTCACTATTCACCTATCACATCAAATCTCTCTCCTCATGGAGTACTAAACGTGGGTAAATAAAAAAACTAGTTACATGATTTTGATGTTAAAGTCTCTGTAGATGTCAAAGCATCATCAAAGTTGACAAAATGGTAGGCGTCGCGATCAATGTAAAGATCCCCATCCATAATTGTCTGCCTCAACTGCAAAGAAATTGCCTCGATCGTTTATCGTCTGCGAAGGTGCTTCGATCATAAGATTTGTTCGAACAACTTTTGTAGCACCTGATAAGATCTGACGTAACTATGCTTCAGGAAGAGAAGTTATTGGGGTGCCCGCGAAGAGCAAGTACTATAGAAGGCTACAAAAAGGCTAAACGATGAGGCAGAGGAGAGAGAAGGTGGGCTGTAAGTTTACAGTCAGCTTGGACACAAGAATTAATAAATTTTATGAGAGAGATAAGTAGACCCTATATTAATGATAAATAGCTCAATTACTATACTAGTAGACTGAGAGACGGGCCGTAAACATTTTTAGCCCGCTGCCGGCTGCTTCGCATGCTGAGCCTGCCCATGCGCCCGTGTTTACTCCTGCTGCTGGCGTTTGTTTCTGCTATTCGGCGATTCAGCCAGACTTCCGAGCCTCCCAGCCGGCGGTAAGCAGAGGGCTCGCTCTCTTCTCCTCTCTCCACGTAGATTTCAGCCCGTTTTTTAGCCTGCTATTATACTTCTTTTAGGCGGATGGCTTCGGAGGCACACAACATAGATAGCACCAAGATGCCACCTTGCGGCATCGCACTCAAAAGTCTCAAAACATGCCGTCAGCTAAACATCATGACAAATAACAGCAATTTCTTTAGGGAAAAAAACCTCGAGATCACAACAGATGCCGAATGAGTGAATGACAAGGTTGCCACCAACATGCCAAAGTGGGTGTGGTCAGTCGCGACTCGTGACCATTAGACCACAGAAGCAGGCGGCGCGTGCAGCACTGGCAACAGCAGATAAACGAAAATGGGAAAGTAATGTTTTCATTAAAAAGAACAGATAACCGATACAACACTGAAGTGAAACTGGTCGAACGTTGGTTGCATTCCACATAGCAGTTACATTGGTGTTAAGCTACCCAAATACATAAGAACCGTGATTACGAGTGGCAAAAGGCATTGCAGGGACCACCGGACCACATAATGCAACATGAAAGTGCTGACTGCGGAGATATGCTTCCGTTGCCACGAAACCCAACAGACGACTATGCCACCATGTATTATTTGTTCCCTTGGGACAACTCTTCCATGAGATATTGCAAACAATAGAGAATCTCCCTCTCCCAACAGTTAATTCTGCGAAATGACAACACAGAGACACCAAAGATAGACGATCTACAAATCTGAACAAGGTTTCTGCTCTCACATGTTCTAGCGACATTATGACTGCTTAGAACTGTAAAGTTTGTCACGATCCTTGGAATATCTTCCAACTAGCCCAAAATGAATATCAGAAAAAAGCCTTATTCTTCCAAGCAAACAGGGTAGGCAATAACAAACTAATAAAAAGTAATTACTAAAACTTATCCATCTGTTCAATTAGTGGCCAGACTCCTATCATCCATTGCAAAACTTAAACGTGGTACTAAAAAGATTTGTGGTACCATTTGTCTTCAAGACCCTTATAGATGCTCTTCTGTTGCTCCACTGTTAAGAAACAGGTTACAGGACTTGTGCAATAAGACAGCTGATGAAAATACAATACAGGTGTATGCTAGGTAACCAGACACGTGATTATTTCTCTTCTTTGTCTGAATCAGACTCTGCAAAGACAGGTTTCGGCTGGGTTTGAGAATAAGCTGGCGCAATAAACTTTGGATCTTTCTCTGCAGCATCAGCATACTTCAAAATTGCTTCTCTTGGATCTTCGTCCATCCAGGTATCTTTAATTAAACCACCTTCCTGTAACACAAAAGATGGCAAAATATGTGGCGTCAGCTGAACCTCAATGATAGCAGTGAGATGCAAAAAAACCTGAAAACACAAGGAGAAATAAGGCATGTGTACCTTCAAGAGATACTGTGTCAGTAAGCTGCCTTTTGTAGTACCAACTCTTCCACCAAAACCTGGGCCATTAACAGGTGCCTCTGGTTTGTGTGATTTGAGTGGGTCTTTCAGCATCTTCTCTCTTTGACGTTTACGACTTGGTTGATCTCTGAAGAGTGGCAATGCATGTGGATTGTGTATGACAGGTTGCACCTCAAAATCATCGACAGACTTTTTCCTTGGTGCCCGTCCAACACAAACAAGAGCTCCCCTCTGACTAATAGAAGGATCATAAAGGATATGAGTCCCTCCTTCTTTCTTGTCCCCAACTGTCGCAAACACCTAAAGGAAAAAAAAACAAAGTTTAATAATAATATAATCTAAAATTGTCATATTCACCAATTGAAATTCATCGAGTACTACAAAAATAAACCTGGTTGATCCTCGGATGCCATAGGCACCTTATCACACTGTAATGTGGTGAAATCCCCACCCTTGATACAAGTTCAAGTTTCTTTCTATCAAAGAAACAGAGTAGGCCCCCATTATCACCATCCTTTTCAATAGAGGTTCCTGTAAAAACAAGTTGTTCATCTGGACTATGTCGCCATCCTTTTCAATAGAGGTTCCTGTAAAAATAAGTTGTTCATCTGGACTGAAGGCTGCATTTGTCTCAGCATAGTGATTTGGCAAATCTTCAAACACTTTCAAAGGAGTTTTCATTTTTCTCAGATCCCATATCTGCATATGCCAATGTAATTCCCAATTAGATATCATGCGATAATAAAAGAATGAAGAACAAGGCAATGGTACATTACTAATCACGCACATATTCAAATGGCTATAGTACAACAAAACAGCACAAAAAAATCTAACCCAACCAGACAAACCACCAAGTCATGAATGGTTAAACTCCCCTCAAAATCAAGTCAAAAGTCAATATAAAGGATTGAAGTTTTCAACCTTCAAGGGTCAGGTAAATTACCTTCAGGGTACTATCCATACTTCTTGACAGAAGAATCTGTCCATCTGTTGAAAATTTAACTCCAGTAATATCCTCTGTATGTGTTTTCTCAACATGGATATCTGGTCTGCTACCCCATCCAGTTTTTATAGTCCAGAGCTACAGAGGATACAGTATGTAGGTCAGAGAGCATTTCAATGAACAATTTGACTGAGCTTCTTACTGAAAAGGGGACAGGGACCAGGTGCTAGAATAAACCAATAATGGTGCTTCCAAGGGTCTCTTGATATGATTTTAGATACAATTTGTGAATGTCTGGAAAATATAAATAAAGATCAAAATACCTGCTTTTGACTTTTAAAGTCCGACACATCCCAGAGACGTATGGATCCATCTTCAGATGAGGTCAAAATAGTCTCTTTTGACTTTGGGTTCCATTCACCACCTGTCAGCCCAGAAATGTGACCTTTTGTATTCTTCAGATCACGAATATACATGTCACCCTTAACAAACTCGCCTAGTGTCAGCCCATCGCGATCATAAATCTGATTTAAAGCATAAGTGTCAATAACATTGTTTTCAGCTCTAGTGGTGGAAGTGTTGGGAAATTCTGAAAGGTTACTAAAGAAGAATACCTTGGCCTGAGCTGAACCAGTAACACATAAGAATCGATCGGACGTTGGACTCCAACTTAGGCTACGAACTTGATGGCCCTCAAAGGGTTCCAATTGTCTGAATGATTGCAGCTTTGAATTCATACCCTGGAAATCGTACATACGCACTGTATAATCATAGCTACCCGAGAGCACTCTGGATCCTGTATGGTCAACGGCAAGGGCTGAGACAACCTGAACAGAAATGATGTGATTATTAACCAGTAAAATGCATACTGGAAACTATAGCAACATGATCTGAATGTCTAGCAAATTAGCAATTTCATAAATACAAAAGATGCAAATCCATTTGTGGAACTGTACTATCAGTCAGTTCATCAGCTACCAATGATTACAATTGATATTTTGCTAAAAGTGTAAGCTCAAACCCTGCTTTACCATCGACTGCACTACTTCTAAGTTCTAACAAAAGATAACCAACAGTTGATTAATCTGAAACCCTGCTTTATCAGTCTAACTCAAGATAACCAACAGTTGATTAATTTGCCATTTCACAATATGATTCAAAAAAAAAATTATAACACCTTCAGTAATCAATCTGCCTCATTTGTGGTGTATCCTAGAATAAATCAATTATCAGCTAACAGCATGTAAACTTTGATGCTTTGTCTCTTGAAACCAACTTAATTCAGCTACATTATCTCAGAGAAGAACAATTGGTCCAAATGGCTCCCAAAAGCAACTAACATAACCAAATGAATGAAGGAGGAGCAGGAGCACATCGCTCGTAGTTACCTTGGTGTGTCCCCGCAGAACAATTTCGTTGCTGAGAGGGATCCGATTGAACCCACCCTCGCCGTCATCCTCCATATCGTCGTCGTCGTCGTCGTCATCCTCATCATCGGCGTCGTCGTCATCTGCTGGCGGCGGCCGAGGCGGCCCAATCATGCCAGCGTCCTCGTCATCCTCCCCCTCGCCGCGAGCGGAGGGCGGCGGGGGCCGAGGCGGCCCGATCATGCCGCCGCCGTCCTCGTCCTCATCCTCCCCCGAGGGCGCCAGCGGCGGCCTAGGGGGACCAATCATGGTGCCCCCATCGTCGTCCGTGGCGATGGAGGCTGAGGGCTTGGGGATACTAGGGTTTTGGGGCTTGCGGAGGGTGGTGGAGTGGGCGGAGGAGGAGGCCGCGGAGCTGGGCCGCGCAGGCGCCTTGCCGAAGGAGAGCGGGAAGAAGGCCCGCATCGCCTCCTCGTCCATATCGCCGCCGTCCGCCATGGGCACACGCTCGCCGCCGGCGAGGTCGGGTTGGGAGTGCTTTTTTTTTTGACCCAGGATTCGGACTTGAGAGTGCCGCGCGAGGCGGGTCTACCGGCTCAATGGAGATGCGCGGGTCCGTGTCCTTCCGAAAACCGGTCGAGCCGGTGCGTAGCAAATTTTTTCAAAAAAAAAAAAGTCGATGCGTAGTAACGGTTTCATCCTGCCGATTGCTCGTTAAACTTTTAGAACTTCTACTTGAAATTCAAATCAAAGTGAAAACTTTCTATGTCAGAGACCTGACATGTGGGTCTTTGCAAGGGTGGATATGAATTTTTTAGATGGGAAGGGATTTCAAAACAACTGGATCCTTATTAATTATATATACATGTAAATAAAATAAGATAATTAAAAAACTCCTAATAATATGACTTAAAAAACTAGGTAAATAAAGAGAAACTTAGATATAGAGTGATTATGAAAAGCACAACAATCATCGTTAACTCAAATGTTTGAATACAATAGCCAGCTACCCATCTATATGACTATATATATAGGCTAGTTAGGGCATGGACAAGATTTGCCAAAAAGGGAAGATAAAAACACTGTTCTAGCTTCCCATCTGTTTTCACTCATTGCGTGGCAGATGAACTAAAGCATAAATGCTGGGAATTAGTATAAGTTGAGGCTTCATAGAGAAGGTAGATATAAGAAAATAAAGAAAGAAAAAAAAAAGTGGCTAAGAGAACAAAGAAAGCGAAGAAATGGCCATTGTGTGTTCCTATGTTGCGAGTCCAAAATACAACACATTATAGGACAGCTTTTTATAATTTATTATCTATTGACGGTGTGGATCTTACGAAAATACTAAGTAACTTTTTCTATATCTTAATTGTCCCGACCAAAGGTCATTGCCCTTATATTTGATGAGTTTTGTTATTTATCTGTAGACAGATTTTTCGAATTTTTTGATGTTGCATATGTTGTTCTATAATGTTTCAAACATTGTTATGAGATGTTGCAAAATGTTTCGGGGGAGAAAATATGGCCGATCTATTGACGTTGCATATGCTATTTTACGATGTTTCAAATGTTCACTCTTGCATGTTGCACAATGCTATATATCCTTCGACAGATTTTGACTGTCAACAGATAAATAGATAGTCCCATATTTGATTAACAGTTCCGTCGATTTGGAAACGGCTTGGGCTCGTGAGCATGGAAAGTTACATAAGAACCCATATTTACATATCTGTAGTATGTATTACATTTATACTAACCTTTTATATCGTCTTAATGATTTTGTATAAATTCAATATGCATTGTTAAATCCAGATGAGAATTTTATAACAATGATGCTTTCAAGAGTGTCACACGTTGCTTGTAGTCCTCTTGGCTATTGTTCGAGATTCAACAAATGTTGTTAAATAGAAGCACTCTCTGGATACCGTTTGAGACACGGGAATTTAGTGAAATACCAGAGAAATCATACTGAATTCATGTGTCATAAACATGCCCAAGTGAAATAAAGTGGCAAATACCATGACATACACTCCATTCCCCCAGACCATGCTTCTGCAAATTAAACAAATAGCTAGCTTGGCCTGAATGAAAGAAAATATGAGAGAACGACATATATAGGTCCATATTATTTCACATAAACACAAATACGTGCTGCCATGCACCACCGAGACACATGGCAGCAAATGGACATCACAATACATAGCACAATACATTGGCAACACACACATGCACAGACATGACAACATGAGACGACGATACAAATGGAAACTAGCTTATAAGTTGCTAAATTTCCACACGACACGACACAAGACGACGGGACAGAAATCACATACATCAGCAGACAATAACACAATAGCATGTGCATGTATACAGCTATTGTAGGACGAGTGGGCGATCACATGACACTGCAGGGGCCGCCCCTATGGGGCTGCTGGTCGTCGTCCTCGGTGGGGCACCCGGGCTCGCCGCGGTCGCGCGCCACGGCGGCGTGCAGCATCACCACGTACAGCAGCTGCGTGATGGCCAGCACGGTGGTGATCCCCTCCAGCGCGCGCATCCTCCACCCGCGCGCCACGACGCCGGCGCGCATCTCCTTGCACGCGAGCCCGAACGCGAGCGCCGTGGCCGCCCACGCGACGGTGCCCAGCGCCGCGGCGGCCGCGAGGCCCTGCGGCCGCCACGCGCGCGCGTGGAACGCCGTCGCGGCCTTCGCCGCCGCGCCGACGACGGACGCCAGCAGCGCGAACTGGATGAAGTGGAGCGTCGCCTCGTCGCCGGCGCTGCGCGCTCCTCCTGCACGCGTGCCCATGCACATGCACGTGTCTACACGCAATCAGTATAAGAAATCGCGGTTGGAAACTAATTAAACTTTTTGGTGCTCTGCGAGGATTTCACATGAACTCGATCTATCGATTTCGCAAGAGACTAAACAGGATGGATCGGTTCATTCACGGACCTGGTGGGTAGTACTGCTGCTGGCGATGGCGGCCGTCGACGAAGCTGTTGAGAGCCCAGCTCGCGAACCCCATCATGAAGACGTACAGGGCGCTGTTGAGCAGCAGCAGCGGCCCCGCCACGTTCCTCCTCCTCAACGCCTCCCACGGAATTAACGCCATTGCGATTAACCCAAATAGGACCTCTCGTCGATCTTGTTTCTGCAGGTGTATGTGCTCGCTTTATTATCTGAGGCCCAGCAGGGCGAGCTAGCTCCGGTACTTAAAGGCGCGGCGGCGAGGCAGCCAGCCCGCACGGCAAGGTTCCGTGTGCGTGCCGCGCCGGGCGCCGGGCGTGCGTGCGTTCGGGCTGGCATATATGCACACGCGCGTGCGCCACCGCCCACCGGCCGGGCTGCCGTGCCGTCCTCCCTGATCGATCGCCAATAGCCCCGGCATCTCGCGTGCCCCACGGCGGCGAGAGGAGGAAGCCGCCGGCGACTCGTCACGCGCAAAAGGAGCTGATGGGCAGCCGGCCGCCGTCGCTGTGTGCGGGGCGTAGCTGTGGGCGATCTGGGCAGCAGCTGAGAAAGGCGTTTGCTTAGGATGAGGACGGCGACGGGATAAGCTGGATCAGCGTACGTGTCCTCGCTGCCTGATCGTGGTCACTGCGTCCATCGATCCGTGCACCCCAACCCCAAGTCCCCAACGAGTCCGTGTGCTACGTCTTCGTCATGGCGTGTGCCTTTGGTTGCCAGCGAGGAAAGCCGATGGGTCACACGGATGGAGGCGTGGAGCTAGGCTTCTGGCTCTGTTCCGCGCTGAGGAGCATGGGTGTCCATTGGCTTCCTGTGCTTTTGGATCAACTCGATCTATCCAATTGGTGTAGGAACGAAGGAACCTCTTCTCTTCGAGTTTGTTATGTTCAGGTCGATTTTGGTCTGAAACTAATTCGTCCAATAAAAAAATACTTACGTTTGGGACATTACATGTTTTCCAATGTGCCTGTTCCTTTAACCATTGTTTTCTATCATACACTTATCAAGTCCAATCAATTTGTCAGGTCATAAAAACATCTTCAAGACAAACCTCGTACAGATCATTTTCATGCTTTAACTTCAAATAATTTAAAAATTACAGATTATCAAAGTTACATAATCATGACGGGATCTTGTCCCAAATGTAAATGGCACTTGTGCTCATGTAACACTCCAAATGCCAATACTAAGCTTATAGCTATATGTAACAAATAATCTTCTTCTTTTTAAAAAAAAAAATCTGTTTTTAGAGGAACATAAGCATGGCTACATATATGGGCAAATACATCAGAATATAACTCATAGTATAAAACAGTATAAATGGCATCTTCCACACTAGAGTGCATAATTCATTAATCAACACAAGTGCACAACTGCAGACTAGCTCTCAGTATTGAACTTTCAACATCACACCTTCTTTAGTATAAGTGTATCGGCACACCTCTTTGAGGAACAGCAATATAGTGCAACTACCACTGCTTCCAAAAGGTGGAAAGAATTCAGTATAAGCTCCAAAAAGTGGAAAGAAATTAGTATTTGAGTATTTCTGCATCAACGGCAATGTATTTGAGTATTTTCATCTATCACAAACAGAACAATAAGGGACAACTTATTTAGTGCCCTCCTGCAGGGGCTTCACTTGGAATTCAGCTCAACTTGGCTCCCTCAGTAGTACTTTCCAGCTGCAAAGGGTTTCTCAGATATGGTGAGTCTTTGTACTTGGCATACACCGGTAAGTCTAGTGCCTTCTCTGCTATTCTTCCATCCTCATGAATCCTCTCTATCAGGCTCTCGAGTGAAGGAAAGTTGGCCTAAGAATTCCAAAGCAGTGTCACAAGTCAGGTACATGCATTCCAAGTCATCGAACAGTTGTCGCTGCCATGAACATCGTTTGGTCCTCAATTACCTCAGGTCTTATGTAGCCAACAATGGCAAGGCGCAGCTCCTCACCATAGAAGTCCTCGTCAAAATCATGAAGCAACCAAGGCTCCTGTAACGAATAGTATTTACAACAAAGTAATAGAACTGAACATACAACTGACTGTAAAGAACACTCACTACTGTCTTCTCAGTGTTGTCAAAATATGGGTTCCAGCCAATGCTCATAACCATCTTATATATACCACGTGTTGAAAGTCCAGCCCAGCCAAAGTATACCCCTGATGTATGCTCTGACACTACATCGGAAAAGTTCTCTGCAGGTAAATTGGCTACAGTACAAAAACAAAACCATCAGTGCTCCAGATGAAAGATCTAGTATAATACTATCAAAGAAACAAATATGAACTCATACAGAATAGTAGTATACTATGCAAGATGAGCCAGAAAAAAAATGCACCAAACCAGCATAACATATATGAGTAGAAATTATTGAAGGAAAAAATTCGAAAGCAATAACAATATAGGAAATTTTACTCCTATATAAGAAACAATCGGCCAAAAAAACAATATGATGGCGCATCGCCCAACCTGGTACACAACAGCTGCAAACATGTCTCATTTTGGTGAATATAACATAAAGGGGCAGTTATGTATATATATTCAAGAGGTATGACCAAATAATGTCCATTACAGATTAGTGCTTGCAAACTAAAACATGAAACCATCGATGTATCACTTAGTGTCAGCAAATTTCCTACAGGTGTCTTGTTGTCTAGCAACTTTCTTTGTGAGGCAAAATGCTGAACTGATTCAAAAGTAAACCAGCTAGCTAGGGAACCATTTGAAATGGCCCATTGAATGAAAAAACAAGAGATTATAAACAGGTTTTGTAATATTTAACCTTAGCTCTATGTTTCTGGCCCACCATACCTGTAGGTATTCCTAATACTCTAGAACCACGGCCAAATCCTTGTATCACAGGTCCACCAATAAACCATGGTTCTATTGGTAAGGTACCTTCAATCCCTGCACAGAAAATTCGTTGACAGACAAGTTAAAAAACTACATAACATTCTCTTCTGAACGAACCAGAAATATTGAGGAGCTGGACAGTTCGTACTTACAATCATTAAATGGTGGCAAACCCCACTTTTCAGGTTTTACGTCAAGAAGGGAATTAATCACCTCATCAGCAGTACTGAACTCAGCAGTCTTTTTGGGCACTGAAGGTACAGCTATGACATGCATTCCTGCAGCTTTTCCAGCTGTAACACCTGGCCTAGCACAATCATTATATACAATGTTAAAGGGAACTGTTTTCACTAAAGTACTTCATGGTACATCATATTTTAAACCAATAGAAAGAATGGCCATCAGGAAAAATACATATGGTGTATCTAAATTCTGATGTCAGCCCAGAAGAACTATACATGTACAGGGAAGAGAAAATTAACTTTTTTTCTATACAAATTCCAGGTGGCATGCATAAGTGCGTATTACAAAATGAAGTAATCAGGATTGTACACAAATTCTAGGTGTCATGCATAAGTGCGTATTACTAAACAAAGTATCAGGATTGTACACAAATCTAGGTGTCATGCATAAGTGCGCATTACTAAACGAAGTAATCAGGATTGTACCATGGTACCTTATTATGATGCTTCATATCTAAAATTATCTGTCAAATACAGAGCATAACACTGTTCTCTTCTTAAAATGCAGCATGGAAAACATTTTTATTACTAGTTAAAATCTCATGTGTTTATTCAAGCACGGCCACAACATGTGTTTTACTAGCCTTCCTGGGTTTTCAATTGGTAGGTGGAGGGCACAATGTTTTTGTGAAGAGTATACCATATGAAAAAGTTATAGAAGGAAAAACTTACATGGAATCCTCAATTACTAGGCAATTTGAAGGAGTGGTGTTCATTCTTTTTGCAGCTTCCAAAAATCTTGTATACCATCACAGCAACAGATCAGAAACAAGGAAATGAAATGAATTCAGCAAAAACGAAGTATCACAAGATGATAGCAACATGCAGCATGTTGCCTTTGTCTTACATATCTGGGGATGGCTTCCCCTTCTCCACTTCATCTCCACCAACAATTGCAGAGAAAGACTCTTTCCATCCTATCCAAGGTAAGAACAAATTCACTAATAAATAACTCCACCACATAAACAGAAAAAGGAAACACCTAATCAGATTTTCCAGGCATACCTTGTTGGCAGGAAATTTTGGCTTCTACATTAGATCTTGGTGAGTTTGAAGCCAAAGCAGTAGGCACCCCATTACTCCTTAAATGTTTTATCAGTCGGTTAGCTCCAGGAAGAGGTTTTATGTTGCACCACCTGCAATATGAGATGTAGTCAATCAAGGGTATTCAGTAACTCAAAGGGGGAAAAAAAGGATCAGAACTGACTGGAAAGTTATACACCCACATCTAGAAATAATGAAAGAAATGGGTCTTATGAAGTGTATGCAGTGCCATACAGTCAAATACATCTAGAATTCTGCCCCACCCACCTAGCCACCCACACCATAAAGTAGCATTTGATTACGATCTTTGTAAAATATAAGAAAATACAAGCACATAGAAGTTTGAATGGCATTACTGCTCACTGAACATTGGAGTAATCATTGAGAGAAACTCTTCTGTAGAGTAAGGGAGTTCGTAGTCTTCCAAAACAACAGCTGCAGCTTCATAAGGTGTCTTCCCAACTAGCTTGTGAGCTTTCTTGTTATCCCACGTTTTCCCATTTTTGACAATAAATGGTTTTACCACCTTACTTACAACAGAATCTGCCAGGTAGTACAAACAAGAGAATCAAAGTTGGTCTATCAAATGAATTTAGTACATTCTATAAACCTCAAAACACATCAATATAAGTGTTTCCAAGTTTTCAGTCACCTGTGTTTAAGAGGGTGCCGTCCAAATCTAGAATGACTTGGGAAATAAGCCGAGAAATGGGCTTGGGTGCAGCCATTCCAAACACAGAGGTGTTCAATGCAGCAGGACACAAGTTATTTAGGAGGCAAACCTGACAAATAATTGAACAATTCAGGCATAAACCAAACTGATGGTAGAACTAGAAGAAAATGAGCTTGCAACTCATATAGTGGTCCATATCATTAATAGTTCTACTTCAAGCTAAAAGTTGAATCTATTAATAATGATTTAATGTGTATAACAATCAATTCCGTAATTTGCAGGCAATTACATGCAGTCTGACATCATGAATTTATTGTTCAGTCAGAAAGCTTTTTTCCTTGGTAAAGCATAGCTCATGCAATCATGCCGATACTGATCCTATATAAGAACTGACGTCTTGACAAATAATTTGAACATGAAACAGATGGTGTGACAACAATTCCCTCTGTCCAAGGTGAGCAGCCAGACACCAGAAGTAACAGAGGCCTAAAGCCAATTCAACTTGAGACGGACTGTTGGCGTATCCCGAATATCAGCCAGTCCAGCTACAACACGGCCTGGGCATTCTACCGAACAGCTACGTTACAGAGGCGAATAAGCTTCGCCAACAGAAACAAGGCGTGATTTAATGGAACCACGATTCCCCAAACTACCCGAAGTCGAACAATCAAAGGAGATACTCTAGGAACCCAATCAGCTCGCGAATTTCTTTCTATCCGAAGGAATCGACCCCACCCTCGCATAACAGCGATGCCCTAACCCCAAGAGCACGGTTGGGAGGAGAGGAGGGAAGCTAGCACAAGGGGGTTTGATGTCGGAGCTGACCTGCAAGCGGCGACGCGCGCCGGAGGAAAGGGAGGAGATCGATCTCCTGCTTGCTGCGGCGGTTTACCGGCTGGGGGCGCCAGCGCACCTCGCGCGGCGGACTATATGAGCCCAGAGCCCGGGGGATAACAGCAGCTGGATTCCTATCCCAGATCACGCCCACGTGGCCGCACGGATCTTGAAGCTCCCGGGCGACGGCAGCCTGCTGCCAGCGTCCTGCCGTTCTGGCCTCTTGCCTCCTGGCCCTCTAGGGAGTCGGCGTCCTGGCACAGGGCATCGGCGCGCTCGGTCCTCACTCCTCAGGGCGCGGGTGGCAGTGGCAGCGCCGGCCGGGCGTCCGGGGGCAAGTGGGTTTTTTTTAATGTACAGCACAACGCAGACGCTCAAACAAGCACGTTCAGTCACCCTTAGGCTATCTCCGAGACAATCGATCCGGTGACCCATACCCATTTTAGTTTGTGTACAGTATTTTTAGTGGTAAAAAACGTCTCCAACTGAACACCTATCCCGGAGACCGCCTGTCCATCCCACCGCAACCCAAAGATGCATATATCTCTCTCATCGACCCAAACAAACTTCGCTACTTTTCACGGAGAGGAGGGGAAAGAAGAGGAGCCGCCGACGCCACCGCTCATCCGCGCCGGCGCGTGTGTTGGCTGGGACAGCCCGTTGAACATCACCGACGACGAACCAGAGTAGCTCTGCCCTTCCAGGCTCAGGTCCAGCGACGGAGCCGGCCCCACCGCGACACCAACCGTCGTCACCGCCAGCGACGACGACGCCGGCACGCCGCGTCCTCCAACAACACAGTGCTCGCGCTCCCGCTCCTGCTCGCGCTCGCCGACGGAGCAGCCGCAGTCGCCGCCGCAGCCTTGAGCGTGTCATAGGCGCGCGCAGCCAGCTCGGGCGTGTCGAAGGTGCCGACGGCTCCGCTCCGCCCGTCGCCCGCCGCACTACCAGCACCACCCGCTCCGCCCGCCGCACTACCAGCACCACCCGCTCCGCCCGCCGCACTACCAGCACCACCCGCTCCGCCCGCCGCACCACCAGCACTACATCTCGCCGCCTCCGACTCCTTCGAGTCCTCCGTCGGCGTCAAGGAGGTGGCAGCGGACGAGGAGTACGTCGACGCCGCCGCCGCGTCGGGATCTTGCGCCTCCGCCTCGGCGTCCGCGCAGGTCCGCAACTCTGAGGCCTAGCTCGTCGATCTCTCATCGGCCGAGGAGGCCCGCATCCTGGAGCTTCGCCGGCTGTCCCAGGAGCACGACTAGTCGTGGCACTCGGAGCTAGAGGAGTCGCGCCGCCGAGCTGAGGTCGGAGCTGGAGGCCGCGGAGGTCGCCGCACGCCCGCTGCTCGCCGACGAGGAGCTGGGTGAAGGAGCCGTGGAACGACCGGCAGCGGCTCGCGCGCAAGGGAGGGGCGGAGTGGAGATTTGGGTCCTCTTTTGGAGTTGAAGAGATTTGGGTGGTGGCTCTTTTTACTGTGGATGACCTATATGGTGGAATGGGTCTTGTATTTGGGTCTTTGTTGTTGGAGATAGTCTTATGAATACACGTACGCAAACACTACCCCTATGAGCACCGGCAGATCTGGAGATTCTCGAAGTTACCATTGGTGCCTCGTTGTCGACGGAAACGCCGCTTACCACTTAACGTATAGCACCGGTAAATCTTGGTAAATCCCAGAAAAAGGTGCCTGTTGGTGAGGGGTGAGGAACAGATTTTTTTTTATTTTTGGATTACACAGTACAACGCAGACGCTCACACACGCACGCACACTCACCCCTATGAATACACGTACGCAAACCCTACCCCTATGAGCACCTTCAAAGGACTGAGCAGAGCACCGGCAGATCTGGAGATTCGTGAAATCACTATTGGCACCTCGTTGTCGAGGAGAACGCCGCTGACCACTTAACGCATAGCGCCGGTAAATCCTGGTAAATCCCAGGAAAAGGTGCGAGCACCAGGATTTGAATCCTGGTAGGTAGCATCTCATTGGACCGTTATACCATTGGACTACGAGCCAATTCGCGGGGTGAGGAACAGATCGATAAGGTGTGGTGTGATTGGTGAGGGGCCCGAGACTTCGTTTTCTTCTGGGCTGGGCCGTATTGGACCTCTAGTGAAGGGTAGAATTCTGAAGCGGGCAGCCCAACAGTACTCGCGGGTGAGAATTCGTGCCCATATCCTCGACCGCGGCTAGGATTTTATACCTAAATTCTCACGGGTAATCCTATATAACTTCTGAAATATTTTAGTGTCTGCAGGTCCATAAACTTTTCCCAATATCTCATCTAGGTCTGCAAACTAAAAAAACGATCATCTAGGTCCATCAACTTTTCTGAGATCCCATTTAGGTCCGCAAACTAAATAAGTGGTCATCTAGGTCCATGAACTTTTAAAGAGCTATTGTCTAGGTCCAAGGCGGTGGCGATGAGCCTAACCTTGACGACCGTTTTTTAAAAGGTCATGGAACTAGATGACCACTTTTAAAAGTTTATGGACCTAGATGATGGCTTATTTAGTTTGCAGACCTAGATGAGATCTCGGGAAAAGTTTACGGACATAGATGATCGTTTTTTTAATTTACGGGCCATCTCGAAAAAAGTTCATGACCTACAGTAAAATTCACTCTATTTTACTTACATGACTTCTGATATATAAAATTTGTGCGCTCAAATTCGGGCGGCAAGAAGATGCACTCCAAAAGCGAGAAGGCCATCATGCAAAATCACGTGGGATATACGGCTGGCAATAGGATTCAACGGATATGTGTTTTTATAGGAGCAGAAGATGAAGAAAACTAAGCTAATTGTAAACTTCAATCGATCTTTTTTTTAAAATTATACATCCGTTTTAACCATGATAGTTGTTTGACTTAATGCAATCAAACGAGATCCAATATGTTATTATAAATTTTATTTTTTTATTTCCACATTTCAATGTTGTAATTCAACATTTTTAATATATTTCTTCAACATTTATAATCACTATTTCAACATTTCATTAAAATGTTGGATTGATTTTTTTTTCAAACTGTTGAATCCGTTTAACAAAGATGTTGAATATGGTATTACAAGATTACAGCAGAAAAGAAATAAGAATATAAGAAACATAAAAACAAAATATATTCACTGATTAATTCTCTTTCTCTGCTCACGATGAGCCTACAACAAATGGTATGATTGCTTATTCTCCACTATGCACCGCTGCCTCATTGATGTGTGCTGCTGATATGTTGTTTTGCAGTTGGTGAGTTATGTGCTACTAGAAAGATGGGTTATGATGTATCATGCGCTACATGACTTATCTAACTTGCTGAAGCTATGCAAGAGCCCACTACCCCTCACCCATCGGGTATGAAATCCGCCAATAAAATTGTCATCCATACTCGCTGGTGTCAATGGACCGGTCGCCCCAATATCACCAGATCCGGTGAGTCTCCCACGACCACGGATCCGGTGAGCCCTCCACGCGCGGAAATTCTTATGAGCTGTTCGTCCGGCTGGCGGCTGGTTGCTGATGTTGATTTATGCTGAGAGAAAAATACAGATAGCTGATGATTGATTTGTGTCGAGAGAAAAATCCTACCGGCAGCTGCTGATAAGCCAAGTGAACATGTCCTCGTCCTGTTAGAATCTCCGGACTGAAAACGACCGCGCGACCCATAAGCACCGAGCGCGCTCGCAAGCCAAAACAACCACACGAAAGATAGTAAAAAAAAACGCACGAAGATGACGGAACGACGCATACATACAAAGACCTGCTACATTCATGGCCAAACTCCAGTTGTTTATTGGTTTTGGTCTAATGGTACATGAGCCAAAATCATGCCTCCCAAGATTAATCCACGGCAAGGCAACAGTACAGATTAAGCAACAAAACAGTATACCAACCAAATCCTCAGCTCCCTGCGTTAACAAACAAGTATATATCAAAGAAACGAAGTAAATGGGGATGGTATTCTTCTCCTCCCGGCCTCCTAGCTACTGCTACTTCAAGGGACGCCATTTTTGCCACCGCCTGCAAGCGCCGCCAATGCAAGCATCAAACCTGGATCACGAGCGGCTGGACCGCCCGGTGAAGGACTTGGTCGGCCTGAGCGGCTGGACCCCGCGTCGCACGACGGGGGGCGGCAGGTGGCGCGACGACGGCGCGATCGTCGGGGACCGGCCCAGCGCCACGACGGCCTCCGGCAGGAGCGCCTGCGACCGGTGCAGCATGTCCACCATGGACGGCGTCTGGTAGCTGTGGACGAGCCCCGAGAGCTCCGTCGAATCGCCGCGCGCCGTGGCGCGCTGGAACGAGTGGGAGCTCAGCCCGGACAGCATGTAGGCGCGGCCGGACTCCTCGTAGCGCTGGTAGTTGAGCACGCGCTCCTGCATCTCCCGCAGCTCCGCCACCAGCGCCTGCGTCTGCGGGTCCGAGGACAGCGACGCGCGGCACTCCAGCGCCAGCCGGCGGGACTCCAGGATCGACGCGGCGCGCTCGTAGTCGTGCTCCTCCGCGGCGGCCTGCGCCGCCGCCATGTCCTCCGTGGCGTGGACGCGTTGCCACTCGCGCTCCACCTGCAGGGACATCCCAGCGGTCACGGGCCCCGCCGGGCGAGGGAGGGTCACCGGGTCGGCCCCCACCCGGACGGTCTCCGCGGTGACCGCGTCGAGGTACGTGCAGCTTGCCCGGATCAGCTCGGTGTCCCCGCGCGCGGCCAGGACGCGCACGGTGACCAGGAAGTCCTTCTCCTCGTCGGCGTAGAGGCGGCCGACGTCGACGAACCCGCCGCGCCCGTCGCCGTCCACCCCGCTGGCGTAGCCGCCGGACTTGATGGACGTCACCACCACGCCTTCGTCGGCGCACTCGACGCCCAGCCGCGTCTCCTGCGCCACCACGCTGAGGAGGCCGCCGATGCACTGCGCGAACGCGTCCTGGATCGAGCCCACCGCGTCGACGAACGAGAACGTGCCGCCGGACATCTTGGCGATGGCATGCATCGCCCTCGAGTCATGGTCCATGCCGAAGCCAAAGGCGTGGATCGGCACGTGGTGGCCGCTCCCGGGGAGGATCGAGCGAGGGACGAGCCGCCCGTAGTTGGGCGCCTGGCCGTTCCGCGGCGGGAGGGTGTGGGTGTCCACACCGTCGGAGAGGATGATGATGCTGCACACGGGGTTCCTTGCCTGCCTATCCTCCATCACCCTGGCGGCTTTCCACAGCCCATCGGCGATGTTGGTGCCGCCACTGGCGACGAGGGAGTTGACAGCCTGCAGCGACTGCTCCTGCCCGAAGGTGGTCATCTTCCGGAGCGGGAACAGCCTCCAAGCCGACGAGGAGAAGGCGACGACGGAGAGCCTGTCACTAGGGCGAATGGTCTGGATCACGAACCTCATGGCGCGCTTCAGGAGCCCAAGCTTGGTGCCTGACATGCTCCCACTGACGTCGAGTACGGTTACCAGGTCCAGTGGCGCGCGGGTGCCCATCGACGTCGGCGCAGGCGGAGCCTTCAGATGGATCAAGATGGCAAAGTTCTCCTGTGGCACAGACTCTTGAACGGCGGGGAATTCAGTGTGTGTCATGATCTCAAGCAAAGCAGGAGTTTCATCCCCATCACGGCCTTCACCCACTGCTGTTTCGGACTGAAGATTTATCTGCTCGTCGTCATTGAAAACTGGAGACTCCGGAGTGCGAAAGACTGGGAGCTCATCCAGTGGATTCACTGATAACATGCCCGCATGACCGGATGTGTTCATACTGGCTGGCCCATGAGCAGCATCTGCAGTCAGAGGTCCCTGGAAAGGCAGCTCCTTCCATAAACCACGGCAGATTGGGCAGATTTTGTTGCCGTGCTGCACATTTGAAGCGATGCAGTGGAAATGGAACTTGTGGGAGCATTCAGCAGTGAACAAAGCTTGGCCGTGGCCGGACCTCATGGCACCGAGGCAAATGGCACATATCTTCTGAAATAAAGAAAACGGGCAAAGTTAGAAAATGACTGCTTTTCAAAAAGAAGCTAGAAAATGACCAGTACTAGCTCGTGCAGAGTACATTACAGAGATCAAAATGGGTGTTGGGCAACATTTGAACGCTTAAAAACAAATAAATTTCACAGTGAAGCGCAAGATATCCTGAGAACAGGAATCACAATACTTGCTTAAGCATAAAACACACAGGTATCGGTTGAGCGACTCGGTAACAGAGTTATGTGAGCACAAATACAGATGCACCACGCCTCCATCAAACAATGACAAAAGAGAGATGATTTGTGATCTCAAAGAACAATAGTGAGAAGCAAACTCTTACTCTTCATGCCAGCAATGACGTCAGAATCAGCAACAAGAACATAGTGAAGTTCAACGACATGAAGAAACATCAATGCATACTAGCATATAATAGTTATCAACTCTTTATCAGCATGTAGTATCAACTTCAGGTTGGCAGATACTAGTAATTAGGGAATTAGGGATGGCACCTTACCACTAGCCGCAGTAAGTACTAGTAATAACACTGCCAAATGTTATTTCTATTGATGAACGGCATCAGCAAAAGCATTCTCTTCTCTGTTTTTTTCAGTATATAAAATTTGCTGTGGGGAACTGCACAGTTCCCAGCAAAAAAGAAAGAAAAAAAAACTGCCACGCCGTTGTGTCAAAAATAAACGATGCATCAAGCATGGGTCAGGTATATTATTAGGCTGGGATTATCCAAACACATCACAAACTCGAATTAGATGCATCCTCAACAAAAAAAGAACATCTGGTGAAGTGCAGACACATCAGCCAGAGCTATCTATCAACCTATCCTTCTATTATTCAGCTCTTTCCTTTTCTGAAAGATACCTATCACATGGGAGAAAAGTGTATTGCATCATATACTATGAATTTCTCAGAGGGCCAAACTTGCAATAAGTTGCAGCCATGCATGTTTCAGAAGATATTTGACAATCTCCTAAGCTTTCAAGAAACATATGTGCCATTAGAACTTAGAAGATAGACATGGCAGGTATGATGTAATTGCAAAGGTGGAGTTCCATGAAGTCCCTTTTCTATTCAAGTTTGCAAACATGATATTATGCATAATATCATGTTTGTGCAAAGTATCACTGCCTAAAGTTTACTTTCAAAACTTCACCAGAGAATAGCAAAACACAAGATACCTAGTAACATACGAGCTGGAAACATTACTACAACACGCTTTGAGTCCTCTGCTCAGCAGAATGATGTCAACGGCAAAATATCCAAAAGTCATATGGGCATATCGGCAAAATATGAGGAGTACTGGTCAAAGAAAAACTTGGGCTGGAAATAATAAAAACATAGGGTACATAATAAGATAGCAGGGAAAAGTAGGTGACTGATACTAATTAATCTTTTTGGGAAATTGCGTACATATGAATGCAAGAGAACAAGCAGCAGATAACAGCTGGCTCCTAGAAATAGAATAACACCAGAACTATTGCTTAAATGGTCGGTTGCTTACTTGGCTCGTCTTACTAGTCAACTACGCGATAAGTACAATGCGGAAGACATCCGGGGATAAAAATCTGGAATCAACATGAACAAGAAAGCCTTTTGAGAAAGAAAAGACATGAGCAGGATATACGAATGCAAGATTAATTCAAGGACCAATGAACAGAAAAGTCTTAAATATGGGTTCAAGAGCTGGGGAAGCTTGAATTGATGGAATGCAAGTAACCGGCATCATCGTTTATATTTACAGAGATTTTTTTTTACAGAAATGAAACCATTCGCCTGACCTGAAAGGGGATCAGATCCTATTTCAGATGAAGCAGAAATTGGGTATTATAGTGAAACAGGAGCAGAAAAGAACAGCATGCGACTGCAACAACAAAAAAGAAAAGAAAGAAAAGAACAAGCATGCAGAAATTTCATAGGTATGTGAAGTGTAATCATCAGATGCCCGAAATGGAAACAGAAAAAAGACCCCGATATTTCTATCGTGTAAGCTTGGAATATAATCACGTTTCAGGGAATTTCTTTCAAGTTTCCATACAACTGCGATCCCCGTGCCAAGCAACCCATATCGACGACAAGAACAACAAGAACAAGGCGATCCTTTGCAAAATCATGCAACAAGCCGCATCTGATGCACCAAGGGCACCTGAAGGAAACGCAAGGCGGCAACAAGGGGAGAAAGAGATCTCACCGCGGGACTCCGGCTCCCGGACCTCGACGCCCGCCGCGCTGACGCCGGCATGGGGGACACAGCGCCCAGTGACTTCTCATCCTCCTGCTGCTGCTGTTCCTCCTCTTCACCCTCCGCCTCCGGTGCCGGAAGCGGCTCCTCCACGCCGTGCAGCCAACGCGGCACGTCCTCGACGGCCGCGTGCCTCGCCGGGAAGCGCATGCACAGCCTGGTGGCGAGCGCGCGCCTGGCGCGCTCCCACGCCGTCACCATTCCCCGGAGGACGCGTCGAACGGCCCGAAAGGCGCCTCCTTCCTCCGGCGGCGCGGAGGGTTTGGGCGCTCGATCCGTTTGGCTTGTCGCCGAGCGGACTCCTTCCAGAACGGGTTTGGGTTTTGCGGCGAAGTGGTGTGAGGAGAGCGAAAGCAGGGGAGAGATATATGGGAGGGAAACGAGGGGGACGAGGAATCTGTGGAGGTGTGTTTTGACTTGTTCTTCCCACTTTGCCCCTCTGAATAGCAGGAATGTTTTTTGGTGTTGGATTTCTTTTTGTTGACATTTGAGCGCTTTGGGGAGTTAATAACATTTGTAATTTGTGCTATTTTCCCGTCTAATGAAAAGGTGAAAGGCACTCGTTGGCATGTTCGATTGATTGGAATTTGTAGAGGTGTTACGCAGAACACCATCTCTTCTTTAACTTGATTTTTAAAATTCTGTGATGATATTGTCATTGTGTTTCAACTAAAAAGGTTGTATAACTTCACAGATGTTATGTATATACTATCTAAGGTAATATATATATATATATATGTTTGCAAGTTGGATGTCTACATATATAAACTTTTAGAAATTATATGCTCAAAAGGAAAATAGAGGTAGGATATAGGGGTAGAATTGGAATGTACAAATTACATAGCTCTAAGAAATTCTAGGATGCTTTTTCTAGAAATGACGTGATTGATTTTTAGCCGTCGGATCTTTTCCCACCCTCTCTTACTAACTCTCAACTGTTGTCCTGCCTCAGCAACCCCGCCGACGCCACTATTTTACCATGCCAAAAATAAATATCTTATTCAGTTATCATATATAATAAGGAGTTGGCTATTGCACGGCCGGCCGTATTTTAAACCGTCCGCACGCACACTCCAATTTAGGAAAGAAGCAACTGCCGATCACCAGTCTTTCCTTTTAGGCAAATTTTTCACTGCTAGCCTCTTGGCGCGCTCTGTCCACTACCCTGTTGTACGTTGTTGCACAGATATTGCAAAAAAAATTCAACTCCGCCGGCGTCATCAGGCACATCATGCAATAAAAATTGCTTTTCCAATCATGCACAGTCCAGTACGCAGGCAAAAAAGAACAAATATGCAACAATATTTCAATATGATACATCTCATCAGGTACATCTTTCAGAATGTCATCTAGCATCTTAAACTGCATGCACAGCTTAAAACAGTGTTGTACTTACTAATATATGAATAACGTATAATTCCCTACTTAATACTTAAATATCATGCATATAATATTTGTCTGACCCATGAACATTTTTTGGTTTTCTGACATACTTGAACGTCATGTGGAACTCTCTAGTGAATCTGCAAGATAATCAACAAAAAAGAAGCACCAATCAGATAACATATAGTGTCTAGAACTAGCAAATGTTTATAGATAAAGACAACTAAAATGAACTCAGAAGCAAATTTAGAACATAATGGACAGGCAAAATATAATCAGAACCCATACAGCTTAATTTCTAGTACCTATATGCTGGTAACCTGACTCAAGAAACTACTGCAAAATATTAGCAGTAGTCTAACAATTTGATTTCCAACACAAATTAGTAATCTAACAGGGATAGATATATCGTTCCATACAAATGAATTCAGAGATCCATCATGAGCAATCTAGCAATTTGTTTTTAACACACAACAGGAATGCACAGGCAACAACAAAACGAGTTTAACTGATTGTTTAGTGAATCTGCTTCATGATTACTGCACATCATATTTGAGTCAAACCTCTCCATGAACCACCGAATCATGGATAGCTGCAAGCAAAGGATGAAAATCAACACGAATTGGAGAATTTCAGCAAAATATGAGGTGAAAAGATTGCCTACTAATTGACTTGTTCAAACAAGTTTATTGCCTGGTGAAAACAAGAAAAATTGCCTGCTGTCTTGCATTGTTTTGCCCCATAAAAGTTGTAAAATGGCCTACCGAATTGCACTGTTTTGCTTACTCAAGTTATTATATTCTATATATTCTATCAGTCATTACTGAAATCAACATTAAATAGTAAGCATCATGCTACATTGGCACACAAAGGCACAAAAAAAGAGAGGCAAACACTAAAATTAGCTTATGTAGTTTAATACCAGCGCTGGTGTATTTAGATAGAAAACCAGAGAACCATACTACCATAGTTTTGTCTATTTCAGAACAATATCATTGCCTAATCAGAACCATATTATTGTCTAATGGAGAACCATATTTTGCCTAATTTGTGTCCATACATACACTAGACAGAGTGGAGAATTAGAGAAATGATGAGCTGTCGCAGCAAAGATGTATCTTTGTGTCTATAGGTAAAAAAACAGCAAGGACATCAGCAGCGATAGTAAAAAAAAAGAAATGGACATGAACAACTATTAATGAGGGAAAACATGGACGAGCTAACAGAATACACCAAAGAACGGATCTCTTGACGATGCGATATGATCAATGAAAATGATATACTTTTGTATCCTAGCGGCAATGATAGTGTCTTTGCATAGAAAACCGAGAAACATAGATTTGCCTATATCACAATTATATTATTGCCTAATCAGATCTATAATATTGCCTAATAGAAACCACAGTACTGCCTGCTTGAGAATCATAATATTGCATAATTCATGTCCATATACTGGACAAATATGGGAGAATAAGAGAGAGAGATGGGTAAGCAGTAGTAGCAAAATGGATGTATCTTTGTGTTTTTATAGGTATAAAAAGCAGTAAGGGCATCAACAAGTAGTAGAAAATCATAATGACTACTAAGAAACACATGAATGAGTTGACCAGCAATACAAAAAATACTCAGACAACAACATATGCTATATTTTCCCTACAGTATGATATTAGGAAAATTCAATCAAATAGCTCTGAGGATTCAACAAGTGCAATATACATTCCAGCTAACACTAGCTCTGAGGATTCAAAATTGAAGATGGCCATCAGTTAGCTTGCGAATTCTCAGAAACATTGAATTTCAATGAAAAAGGGATGCAACTGAAGTAGGCTATAGCGTGCAATTTCTTAACTCCGAGGGCTACCAATTGGAAGAATAATAAATAGAATTCATTCATTCATGAATGCTAACAAAAAGATAACCAAGTAAAATAGTCACAGACCTGGTGTGTTCACAAAAATGGACAACAAGAAGTGCAGATTGCAAATGCATGAACATAACCATGCAGCCTGAAACATATTGGAACCTACTGGTGACAATGACAAAAGATAGATATGTAATAACTCATCCAGAAACTATCGATCTGATGTGTAACAAAACTAACCAATTAGAGACAACACCTCACTATTATGAGAAAAAATGTCGTTCCTCATGAGCTAGTGGTTCTAGTGCTGAATAGTGAATACAATTGATCCTAAAAAATTAGCATGGCTCTAGTAGCAAAAAGAACCTGCTTATAGATCTAGTAGGAATGCTGTCATTTTTCTATGACATAATAAAAATTAGTTGTCCAATAACATTGTCTAATGAAGTACACTATTTTGCCTTTTGTGAACCATATAATTGCCTAATTAATAACAACATAATTGCCTAACTTAAGCCCATATTATTGCCTAATGAATTTTGAATATTTTCTCAGGACGACTGCCTAATTTATTTACAAGGGAAAGGCTTGCCTCGGTTATTCCTTCCCCAGACCCCATTTTATGTGGGAGCTACCAACCCTATATCTATCCCTTTTTTAACTCTCCAAATGATTACATACATAACACTTACTCTCATTTGGTTAGATCAGGCTGAAGAATTAGGTTCAGCGTCTAAATACCAATGTTGATAGTTGTATATGACTGGTACTGAAGGTAGCCACATCAAAAACAAACAGAAGTACAGTGAAAATGGAGATAAATGCTAGAACAGTACCTATATTATTGCTTAATACAGTATACTATTTTGCCTATTCCATAACCATATAATTGCCTACTCAATAACCATGTTTTTCCTAGTGAGGTATGTTGTAAAGAAAGGAAATTCCTTACCTATGCAAGCACCACCTGCCTAGAAGACAGAAGTCTTCCAATAGTCACAATAGAAAACTGAAATGAGTGATTTTTGTATAAACATTTTTCGCCAAGTTCTAATGTCACTAGGAGGATCTATTGCAAGTTCATGGCAAGCATATGGAGCCTAATATAAAAGGCACATTTCAGATAATAGCATATAGTAGAACTAGGCGAAAAGCTACATTTGAAATGTACACAACAATGAGATATATAATGGACTAGTCTACCAAAATGCTGAAAGCTCGATATGGGATACCTAGAGAAACTGGATTGTCTTTGAATCTTCCTCATGGGCCTAATCATTGTGCTGCAAAACAATATAAATATTAAAATGATCTACTATGGAAGGCAAACAGTAAAATAAACAAGAAAAAATAAATGGAATTTCAAGTGCTCAATAACATTGCCTAAAAAGAACTAAAGTATTTTACCAAATTTAGAACTATACCATTGCCCAATGCATACCATTATTTGTTACCTACTAACTGAAGTACAGTGTTATTGCCTAATGAAGTACAATATTATTGCCGAATAAAATGAAATATTATTGACTGATGAAGTACTTATTAATTATTAGTGCCTCATCAAGTATAGTATTGCTGCCTAATTATAAATAAAAGTACCGTATAAGATTTTTTTCCCTACATCAGGAAATGAACTATTACCTAGTTGAAAATTACCACCAACCTAAGATGTTTACCTGCGGAGAGAAAATGTAAATATGCTGCTATCACTTCGCTAAGAGAAATCAATCCAAGCTGAACAACACTGAACTGAAACTCAGAGAGAAAGTGTTACATACTATTGTCGCAGGAGAACAAGAAATCTAGGGCAAAACTAGTGTACATCTGCACCATAGCAAAGCATCCAAAGCAAGGAAAAGAACTAGCAGAGACATTACCTTCATCTTCTGCTTCTCCTCTTAATATGCATCCCCAATGGAACAAACACACAAAATCAAAATAGATCAATAGATTTCTGGTCATGGGTATGAATCACCAAAATCATGTGTTTTGTGCAGTGCAAACACAAGCAATGGTTTACTAAAGTGATAAGTAACAAAACTAACCAAGAAAATCCTATTGTAGCAATTAAGACAAGGCCTGCTGACATTTTGGTTGTTTGCCCTACAAGTGTTCTGCCGAAGTAGGCAGAAGAACTGAAGAATACAGTGATGAGTAAAATGCTACTTTGCATTTTTAAGTATATATCATGATAACAGGATAACTGAAGACGATAGTGTTGCAGCAGCTCCGTAGGACCAAAGGGTTATCAGTACATACTCTATATCTTTCATTTTATTTCTAGAAGTTATCTAAAAAGAAAGACAAAATGATAATAATAGATCTACCTCTCTATTTTTTATCTCGAACCATGGAATCAGATCTCATCTCCGTGTGTGATGCTCCCTGAACCAAATACTTCCTGGACTATAGCTACTTCATCAACATACATGGAATGTCATGCGAGAAAACACACACAGGAATCCCCTCGTCAGAAATCCCCATATATGTGGAAACGAAAAAAAACAACATAAATTTGTCTCACCGTCGTAGAACCCGCTCCTCCTCTTCCGCTAGACTATCAGGGACCCGGTTCCACCCTTCACTGCCCAAATCCTAGGTTGAATCAACTGAAGAAAAATTCCCCCAAATCAGTTCGTTCTTCGTGAAGGAAATGCAGGGGAACTCGAATCCAAAAAGCGAAGATGGCTGGGACTAACCGTGCGTGCTTGCGGCGCCGCTCCCCCCTTCGATTTGTGCTTCCTTCTCAGGAGCCCGACGGATTCCAGCGGCATGCATCCATGCCGATCCCTAGCAGGCATGCATCCATGCCGATCCTGGCCGCGACAGGATCCGCCGAGCCGAGGCTCACGCGGGCCTGCGCTGCCTGGGGGGCTCGTTGGGGTTGAACTCCTCGCTGTGCCTTCCCACCGAGGAAGGTTGTCGTCCGCCGTCTCGGCTCCGCGGTGCAAACTGCCGCACTTGGCCCGCCTCGGCTCCACGGAGCTCCTCAATCTGCCGTCTCTGCGGCGTGGGCTCAATCTTCTGCCCGGCGTCGAAACTCTAGAGGGGAGAGAGAGAGAGGGAGATGAGGGAGAGAGAGGCAGATAGAAGGGGAGAGAAATGGGGAATGGACAGAGAGCGCACACCAGAGAGACGGGATGAGTCGAGGAGAGAAATGTGTTTGGAAAATAAAGCGGCGGACGGTCTTATCTCTCTGACGATTGGGTCCCACAAGAAAATGAAGCGGCGGGCGGGTGGATGCCGCGCTGGACGGAACCGGCCGTTCCGAACGACGAGCGTACGGCCGATCGAAATGAAGTCATTACCATATAATAAATACTCTCTTGTATCATATACCTTATATTTTGTCGCTTCTATCTCATGAATGGTCACCAGCTGTATCAGCGTAATCACGTTTTGATACCTCTATTCGCAACACACTGCTAACTTTGTGCATGACTCTTGTACTATTTAGTCGTGTATTTCATATAGTACATCCAACTTAGGCACCGCTGAACAAATTAACCATTATGCCATCGAGATCTACCATGCATGGTCGCCACACTCCATATCAATTGGTATTGTGCTATGGCAATCGTACCTATAACATGCATGGTCACCATTTGTGTCATTGAGTCACTCTCAGATTTCCCTTTTGTTGACTCGAGCATGGACATCAATTGTACAAACATGATGCTCCTATAACATGCATGGTCACCACTCACCACTGTGTTATATGAGTTACTTTCATGTATCATATACCATGCCTCTGCCTCATACATAGTCAACAAACCGTGCCATTGAGATAACACCTATATGATGACATCATGTTCATCGGTTTCCACATCACAACTCCAACTCAAGAATTGTCGTAATTATTCCATTTTGATCTCTCATACACCATTTATGCACCACCACCATTTACTTCTTTTGAGGTACTCCCATACATCCCAACCTAGGTAAGGTGAGAAAGTCACCCCATTACCTTCCACATTGTGCCTATCACTAACCCACGGTCACCACTACTCACCACCTATGTCAAACAAAAGTTAATACAGTAGTTTATACAATATATACCACTAGTGTCAAACTATAGCCATATTACTCTCTTTGTTGTAACTTTGTAAGTCAAAATATGGGTCG
This sequence comes from Echinochloa crus-galli, assembly GCA_900205405.1. NCBI lineage: Eukaryota > Viridiplantae > Streptophyta > Magnoliopsida > Poales > Poaceae > Echinochloa > Echinochloa crus-galli. The sequence continues at coordinate 1,141,984 of OAMR01000103.1, forward strand.
ACATCCAATTGGCCTTTGCTCCTTACTTCCACTTTTAAGCTACAACTAACAATGGGTTCTCTGCTAACCATTGGTTACTGATGAAGTGATTTTGCTCTCGAATGCTTGATAGATGGCACGACCTCGTTGGGCGGGCAGCACTGCATTCTGACGTGGTGCAGACGTGTAGTGGGAGCCGCGACACGATGTCTTCATGGTGCTCGCACTCGCGTTGCGGAACTAGAGAAACAGACTTCTCATCATTGTAAAATTTTGCTAAAATATTTTTGGAGTGTTCACCAAATAATATAATTTTCTAAAGTTTTCGCATCTAAACAAACGATTAGCATAATTCATGGCTATATAACTATTAAAAGTTGACGAATATGAAACACAAACAATAGAAAATATATATATATAAGTATTGTATTTACAATAAAAGATAACATAAGTGTAATAGTAAATTTTGTAATTTTCTTCTGGTCTTCGTCGAAACTACCGAAATTAAATTTTGAACCCTGGTGATGAGTCGCAGCAGCAAAGTAGCGGCTGTTGGCAGTAACTCATTCTGCAAACCGTAAATGCATCCTCTTCGCCGGCGGCGGCGCCGGCGACGATGTACGTGGCCGCTGCTGCTCGCGCGCGCTCTGCGAAATCTCCACCATGTTCTGCATCGCCGGAGTCACGTACGGCCGCGGCGCCGCTCCACCTCCTCGGCCTGCGCCACGCCCCCACCCACGCCCACCACGGCCCGCACGTCCCAAGCGTACCGGCCGCACTGCCACCGACAGGGCGCGCTGCTGCCTGTGCGAGCTCATGCCGGCCAGCATGGCCGCGCGCCCCGTCTGCTCGTACTCCCTCCGGCTCGCCACGCGGGCGCCGAGGTCGCTCAGCTCGTCCTCCAGCGCGGCGCACGTCGGGTCCCCGGCCACTCCCGGCGCCGACCGCCGCACGGCCTCCTGCCCGCCCTCGAGTATGCGCGCCGCCTCCGCGTGCTCGCCGCGCTCGGCCGCCGCCCGCGCGGCGGCGATGTCCTCCGTCGCGGTGACGCGGACGCGCTCCCGCTCCACTTTCATGGACAGGCCGTCGTCGGGCACCTCGAGTGGCCTCCGCACCACGGCGTCGTCGCCGGCAACGTCTTCCGAGTTCCCCCTCAGAGCGTCCCGGTAGGAGCATCTCACCTTGATCAGCCGGGTGACCTCTTCCGTGTCCTCAGCCGTCGGCACGCGCACGAACACCAGGAAACGTCTTTCCTCGTCGGCGTAGAGCTCGCCGATGTCCACCGTGGCGGCTCGGCGGTCTGGCTCGACGCGGTTGTCGTAGCGGCCTGACTTGATCCCCAGAACACGAACGCCCGGGTGCACGCACTCCACGGCGAACTGCACGTCCTGCATGGCGACCGAGAGGAGCCCGCCGATGCACTGCGCGAACGAATCCTGGATGGCCGCCTGGTTCTCGACGAAGGAGAACGTGCCGCCCGTCTCCTCCGCGACGGTGTGCATCGCCGCCGCGTCGTGGTCGGCGCCGAAGCCGAACGTGTGGATGGGCGCAGCTAGTGTGCCGTTCCCGGAGCCCCTTAACGAGGGAGGCACGAGATCGGCGTGCCGGTGCCGCCTGTACCCGTCCCGCCCGTCGGAGAGATGGATGACGCCGGTGACGGCGTTCCTGTGGCGGCGGTCGTCGAGCACCCTGGCGGCGACGCGGAGGCCCTCGCCGATGTTCGTGCCGCCGCGCACGTCGAGGGCCTCCACGGCGCGCCTCGCCGAGGCCTTGCCGTCGGGCGTCATGCGCGCGAGCCGGAGCACGCGGGTGGCGTCGTTGGAGAAGGAGACGACGCTGAGGCGGTCGGCCGGGCCGAGGTGGTCGACAACGAACCCCACGGCCTGCTTCACCAGGCGCAGCTTCTGGCCGCGCATGCTGCCGCTGAGGTCGATCGCCGTCACGAGGTCCAGCGGCGCGCGCCGCGCAGCCGCGGCGGGCGCCCTGGCGTGCACGAGCACCGCGAAGCTGCCCCTGGACGCGCCCCGGGCCACGGCCGGGCGCTCGCAGTGCGTCCTGAGCGCCACCAACCCGTGTTCGGCGGCCGCCCGCCCTGCGTCCTGCGCCGCATCGACGCTCTGATCCGCCACCACCGGTTCGTCGTCGTCGTCGTAGGGGCCGTGAGAAGAAGACGGCCTCGTGGGATTAGGAGGAGGAGGAGGAGGGCGGCGGGACGGGCCGCCGCCGACGGCCGGCAGGTCGCGCCACGCGGCCTTGCAGAGCGGGCAGAGGCGGTGGCCGTACGCGACGGTTTCGGAGATGCAACGGTGGTGGAAGACGTGGGAGCACTCGGCCGTGAAGATGGCCTGGCCGCGGCCGACGTCGCCGAGGCAGATGGCGCACGGGTCGCCGGCGGAGGCCTCGCCCTCCATCGCGATGCGCCTAGGGATTGCTCGATCTGATTTTTTGTTGCCCTCGTGATGGTGAGCCTCGATCGCGTCCCGTACGTACTCCCCAGCTACTCCATATACAGGAGATCGGTCCGACGTGCCGTAGCGGACACGGCTACTATACCAGGTTTGAGGACCCCATCTGACCGTCTCCTCGTGTCGTGCGCGGCGTTTCCTGCGTCCGCGTGATCGCACACCGGAGATCGATCTGCAGGCCTCGAGAGGGACTCGACCTGACACATTGGCGTCGCGTCTCCTCGCGTGCGGCAAAGCCGCCGGCCGGCGAACAATGCAACGGCGACTGCGCCTTGCGGGCCTGCGGCTCTCCAATCCCGATAGTTCCAGTTCGAATTGGATCAGTCACCGAGCAGATGAGGACCAGGCGGCAACGGGCCACCCGGCCTGATTGCATTGCACGTAGGAATCGAATTGATGCTGTATGCCCCATTCATCCAATCATCCTATGCGGCTAAGCGCACGCCTACTATGTCTTTTGGTCTTATGCATGTTTTGATTAAATTGATACTTTTAATCTTCGACCATTGATGATCAACATCGTCAGTTCATTGCAGCGGGCCATTGATAACTGAATGATTAGGGATTGGTTATGGATATTGGTAATTGGTTGGTTTCCTTGGGATCTAGTGCTTTTGTAGCTTTGCGTCTGTTTCGCTAATGTTTTCTAATTAACTTTCGACTATCATGTGTCTAAGGTAATACCATGTTCATAATGTTTGTCTTCTGCATACATATAGGAGGCTCAAATGCTAAGTAATTTTTGCCGGTTCAATTACAGGGTGTTTGGTTTGCCGGATGAGTCGGTCCACGGACGATCCGAACCTACGTCGCGTTATTTGGTTTGAGGAGCGACATCGTTCCGTCCGTCATCGGTCCGCACTTCTTAGCGCTGAGGTGCAGTCAGATTTCGGAATCGACTCATTCCGCGAGAAATCGCCGGACGACGCCATCCGGGACTGACCCATGCCGGATGAGTCCGCCCGTCCAACCAAACACGCTAATGTTGTTGTACTGTAGAAACCAATCTTATTATATGGTACTACATTTGGTACGAGAGTCTTGATAACAGAAAATTTTGACTATTTTATTTCCCTCGTATAATATTTCTTACCCTTACCATTGTTGATCTGTCAAGGTTATGTTGACCGAACGCCAAGAGATTCATAGATTACTCTGTTGGATCCACAAACACCGAACGCCAACACAGTGTTATCCATACGGTTTGCAGATGCATTGCAAATTGCTTTCAAAGTGTTCCTCACCAAATAATTTCAAAAGTACTGTAGACAAAAGAAAATCTGGCATAACTGAAACTGACGCAACTAATAAATTGGATCGACATATCTCTCTCTAAACTTATTAATACCACCTAACCAAAAGACCACAGTACCTAAATCATCCAAACTTCAAATTAAGCAAACCTATACCAACCTAATTAACCTAAGCATTTCACCACCAGCTCGTCGCGTTCCAAAAAAAAAAGACTATATAATTGGATTCCGTAGCTCAGTAGCCGCTGCCCGCTGATCACTTGATGCCCTCGATCTTCACTTGGACGAGCTGCCATCACTACCACGCTTCCTCTTCTCCGGCGGCGGCGACGACGCCCTCTGCTTCTCACGCGACTTCTGCGATTTATTCAGCATGCTTTCCATCGCCGTGGTCATGTACGGCTGCGGCGCGCGTTCACGTTCGCGTTCGCCATCACGTACACGTACATGTTGACTACGACCACGTTTACACTTCTGCTTCCGAACAGCCACAAACGAGGCGCGTTGCTTCGCGTGCCTGGTGTTGGCAAAGAGCACGCGCGCGCGCCCCGTCCTCTCGTACTCCCCCTCGTCCTCCTCGCACTCCTCCATGCACTCGTCGAGCTCTTCCAGCTCGTCCTCAAGCGCATCTCCTTTTATACTACTGTGCACAAGGGGAACCGACACCAAATAGGTCGGTTGTGCCCACTGATCACAGGCAAACCAACAGAGGCATAGTAGATTAGATCTTAGCCATTCAATTTAATTTTAACCGCCAAGATCAATTCCAACATTCTCCCCTTTGATCGTAAGGTTAAACATTATAAGTTTATTCATCAATAAAATAGTATACAAAGATAAAAGGATCATAACGGTCTATTATGTACCGTAAGAACCTGTTTACTATCGTACACCACTTTACATCAAAACAAGCTTCTTTGTAACTTAAGAGCTCATTCATCATTATACATAAGAGTGTAGACTCACTCATTGATAAATAGTACACCAAGACAATAGATTACAATAGTCAATTAAGTACTACTGAACCAATTGACTATGGTTCCTATTACATCTCAAATGAGTCCTCTAAGATATTGGGGAGATGGTGTCTTCATGGTCCCAATTAATTCAAGATCAAAGGCTTCTCTACCAATCCCATGCCGGCAACATGATCTTTGAAAATGCTGGGCGGTAGGCCTTTTGTAAGAGGATCCGCTAACATAAACTTCGTGTTTATGTACTTCAAACTTATTGTTTGATCTTGAATTCTCGCCGCCTCTCTATTCTTTTGATTTAGGGTTCTTGGTTTAGGATTTGGGGAAACTATTTGGGGATTTGGATCTAGGGTTTCGGTTTGAACTCAGATCGGAGGGTGTTTAACTAAAATTCTTTAGCCAAGTTGCCTGTCCTGTGGCCTCATAACATGCTACAAATTCTGCTTGCATCGTTGATGAAGCAGTAACTGATTGTTTGGAGCTTTTCCACGAGATAGCCCCACCAGCGAGTGTGAAGATATAACCTGACGTGGATTTCTTAGTATCAACACATCCCGCAAAATCAGCATCTGAATAACCCACAACCTCAAGGTTATCAGATTTCTTATATGTAAGCATGAGGTTTTTAGTTCCTTACATATAACGCAAGGCTTTCTTAACGGCCTTCCAATGATCAATACCAGGATTGGATTGATATCTGCCAAGCATCCCAGTTATGAATGCTAAGTCAGGCCGTGTGCACACTTGTGCATACATAATACTACACCCACTGCTGATGCATATGGAATAGTATTCATCTGCGCAGCTTCAAATTCATTTTTCGGACATTGAAAAGTTCCGAACTTATCGCCCTTGACTATAGGAGCAGGCGAAGCTGAACATCTGTTCATATTGTACTTCTGAAGTACCTTTTCAATATATGTTTTCTGAGATAACCCTAAGATCCCATTGGATCTGTCTTGGTGAATTTCAATGCCCAACACATAAGATGCTTCACCAAGATCTTTCATATCGAATTTACAGGATAGGAACTTCTTGGTTTCCAGTAACAAATTGATATTATTACTGGCTAAAAGGATGTCATCAACATATAGCACCAAGAAGATGAATTTACTCCCCCTGAACTTAGTGTATATGCAATTGTCCACTTTATTTTCCTTGAAACCAAATTGTCTGATAACTTGATCAAACTTCAAATACCACTGTCTAGACGCTTGTTTCAAACCATATATTGATTTCTTAAGTCGGCATCCTAAATGTTCTTTATCCTTTATGGCAAAACCTTCAGGTTGAGCCATATAAACATTTTCATGTAAATCTCCATTCAGGAAAGCCGTCTTAACATCCATCTGATGTAAATCCATATCAAAATATGCAACAAGCGCCATAATTATTCTGAATGAGTCTTTTGAGGAAACAGGCGAGAAAGTCTCATTATAATCAATGCCTTCCCTCTGAGTGAAGCCTTTTGCTACGAGTCTTGCTTTAAACCTTTCAATATTACCCTTAGAGTCATATTTCTTCTTGTAGACCCATTTACAGCCTACTGTTTTGGCTCCTTGGGGAATATCTACTAAATCCCAAACTTTATTAATGCTCATAGACTTCATTTCTTCTTGCATGGCACTAAGCCATTCAGAAGCTTGTTGACTTTGCATGGCTTCTTTAAATGGTGTGGGATCATCACCCAACATTAACTCATCCATGTTTTCTGTCATATAAGTGACATAGTCATTTGAGATTGCAGGTTTTCTAACTCGTTGTGACCTTCTCAACAAATTATCATTAGGCTCTTCAGTCACAACTTGAGGTTGCTGAATATCTTCACTAGGAAGATCATTTGGAATAGTTTGTGAGACAACGACTGGTGTCTCCATAGGTGTTGATTCAACACCCCTTTCAACTGAAGGTGCAATCTCAGTGGTTGGAGCAAAACATGGTTCTTGAATAATAGGCATCGGGACATAATCCCGCTTTTCTTCAAGATCTATCTCCCGGGGTACAACATCCCCTTTCATCATTTCATCTTCCAAGAACACTGCGTGTCTTGTTTCAACAAACTTAGTGAACTGATTTGGACAATAAAATCGATATGCTTTGGACTTGTCAGGATATCCAATGAAATGGCAGCTGACAGTCTTTGGGTCCAATTTTCCCATATTAGGATTGAAAACTCTAGCTTCTGCAGGACAACCCCAAAAATGCAAATAATTCAGGGTTGGTTTTCTCCCAGTCCATAATTCATATGGTGTTTTGGGCACTGAATTACTGGGAACTTTATTTAAGACATGACAAGCTGTCTTAAGAGCTTCCATCCATAAATTAATGGGAAGTGTGGAGTGACTCAACATACTTAGTACCATATCCATAAGAGTGCGATTACGCCGTTCAGCCACTCCATTTTGTTGTGGATCACCTGGTGCAGAGTATTGAGCTTTTATGCCATTTTCCTGTAAAAACTTAGCAAATGGACCAGGAATTTGGCCATAAGGTGTATGCCTCCCATAATATTCTCCACCACGGTCAGATCTGACAATCTTTATCTTCTGATCATGTTGATTTTCCACTTCTGCCTTGAACAATTTAAATTTGTCCAATGCTTCAGCTCTTTCTTTCATCGGATAGATATAGCCAAAACGGGAGCAATCATAAGTGAATGTTATGAATAAATCAAAACCATCCACTGATTTCACATTAAAAGATCCACAAATATCTGTATGAATTATCTCCAAAACACCTTGGCTCCTTTTTACCCTTTTCTTAATTTTCTTGGGATATTTTCCCTTTATGCAATCTATGCATTTATCGTTATCAAAGACCAAGGAGTGGAGTATCTCTTCTTTAATGAGACGTTCAATTCTCCCCCTCGAAATATGGCATAAGCGATAGTGCCATAATTTCGAAGAAGTCTCATTATCGTCTCTTTTACGCTTATTATCCAGAGTGGATACATCATTGATGGCATTATTTGTGGAAATAAGATAAAGCTTGTCTTGTCAGATGGCAAGACCAACATTACTCTCTTTATACATAATTATACATTTCTTATTCCCAAAATTACACTGAAAACCATCATCATCCAAACATGATACAGAAACTAAGTTTCTTTTCATGGATGGTACATATAATACATCATTAAGTTGAAGCTCAAAACCACTATTTAACAAAAGTGTAAAAACACCAACAGCTTCAGCTTCGGCTTCAACTCCGTTGCCCACCCTGATTTTTCTTTCCCCTCTTTGTAGGGTCATCTGTGTAGCGAATCCCTGCAAAGAATTAGCAACATGAACAGTCGCTCCTGAATCAATCCACCATGTATTGGTGGCATAATCAACATACAAGGACTTATCTACAAAAGTAATGAGATCATTACCTTTCTTATTGAGCCACCTCAGAAAACCAATACAGTCCTTTTGAAAATGTCCTGGCTTGCCACAGAAATGGCAACCATCTTTCTTTTCTTCTTTTTTATCATCTGTATTGGCATTTTGTTGAGGCTTCTGTGGGGGCTTATTCTGCTGGATAGCCTTAGATGTTTGCCCCTTATTCTTAAACTGAGGATTCTTAGGCTTCAAATAATCATTAAAGAACCTTTTATATTGCCTTTTCTGAGAGGTCTGAAATTGATTAATGTGCTCAACCCTCTCAGATTTAAGCCTTTCTTCCTCTTGAACACACATGGCTATCATTTCATCGATGCTCCACTTAATTTTCATAGCATTATAATTGATGGTAAATGGAGAAAACTCCGGAGGCAAAGATGACATTATAAAATGCACAAGAAAACCATCAGAAATTTCCATTTCCAATGTTTTAAGCTTGGCAGCCATGTGACATTTCTTCATAATATGCTCCCTTAAGCTTCCGGTTGGATTATATTTTTCTTCTACAAGCCTCTTTATAAGAGTGCTTGCATAAATCTTCGAGGAGCCTTTGAACTGTTCCTCAACTTTGCTAAGATACTCCTTAGCACTTTTTAAATCCGGAATTGCGCCTCTGATACTTTCAATAATAGAATTTTTAATTATCATGAGGCACTTACGATTCGACTGCTCCCATTTAGCCTTTTCAACATCATATTCCTTTAGGAGTGCTTCGAAATTTTCGGAGCCCTCCGCTGGCTTATTAGGAGCATCATTATTGAGAGCATAATCGAGATCCAGCAGAGCTAAAGTGATCTCCAATTTTTCTTTCCATGAAATATAATTGCTCCCATTAAGTTGCTCAATACCGTTTATCAGCCCGGTAATTTGAGCATAAGATGCTGCATGCAAAAACATAAGGGAAAAACTTTAGTGAGCAACATCATAAACTTCTTTTATTGATCAAATTCAAATCAGCTTTGGCCAGAAATGAATAAGAGCAATAAAATTTTGTGAAAAATTATCCATTTATCAGCTTTGGCCAGAAAAACAGATAAAATCCACACTTTATCATATGCCTCAAAATCTTCTTTTATTAAACCAATCCAATCACATTTGGGCAGAAAAGATTGGAAAAATAAAATTTCACGAAAATTTACCCATTTATCAGCTTTGGCCAGAAAAATGGATAAAATTCATGCACAAATAGAGGCATAAAATACATAAATTATACAAAATAATTCGCAACGGAAGCATGTGAAAAACATAATAAAACTTAAATGAATACATGAATGTTTGCATAAACTAATTATGCAAATAATATAACAAAATAAAATCTAGGAAGAAAAAATTCATTAGGAAAGATAACTTAAAAGGCCCAATATTAATGTGCAGCCCATGAAGAAAATAGCCCAATACTATGCAGCCCAGCAAGGAAATTAATTGGAAAAAGATAAAGAATTTTTTCTTGGGCCACAACCTCCCGAACTGGGCCGAATCCAGACCAGCCCGTTAAGCCGCACCGCCTCCCCGCGTGGGCTCCAGGCCCAACAACCTGGGCCTGGGCCGGGAAAGCCGCGCTCCCGCTGGCCCCCCGCGGCCTGCTCACGGCCGCCACGCGCGCACCGTCGGATCAAAATCCGACGGCCGCCGTTGTGCGCGCCGAGCCATAAAAGGCCGGCTCGGCCGCCTCCCCCCAAAACCCTAATTCATTTCTCCCCTCCCCTTCTCTCTCCTCACCCGACGGCGCAGCGAGGCGAGAGGGCGACGGCGGCGCGAGCGCTCGCCGGCGCGGAGGAAGATGGCGGCGCCGCCGGGCTCCGCTCGCCGGAGGTGCGTGCGGCCTATGCCCACGCGCAGCTCCGTCGAGCGCTGCTCTGTGGCGCCCTAAGGGGCCCGCCGGGTGCGCGCGCGAGATCCGCGGCGGCGCCGGCGAGGCGCTTCAGATCCGACCGGCGGCTGGCCTCCTGAGCGCTCATGCGCGCATGGATGGTCAGTCCCGAGCCCGGAGCGGCGGGTTGCGAGGGCCGCCAGCGACCAAGTCCCGGCGAAGCTCGCCTTGAGGGGGTCGGCCCCGGCGGTGACCGCCGGAGCCCTTGAGTAAGCCCGCCGCCTCTCTATTCTTTTGATTTAGGGTTCTTTGTTTAGGATTTGGGGAAACTATTTGGGAATTTGGATCTAGGGTTTCGGTTTGAACTCAGATCGGAGGGTGTTTAACTAAAGTTTGCAAAATCTTTGCCATTCCCCTCCTTCTTTATGCTACCCGAGACCCTAGATGCATAACATGTGCATGAACAAGCATGGATTCGAGCATGACAGTAACATAAACATGATGAACATCATGAACAAGCTCGAATTAGGCATGAATAACATGAGCAGTAGGCCACATCTAGGTTAATTATCATGATCTTCATGAAATTGAAGCATATGGACATGAACATGTGGCATGTAGGCATGAACCAAAGGGAAACAGACATGAACATGATCATGGGCATGCACAAACAAGCTAATTGGGCACCGCTACACATAGATAAGCATGATAAACACATGAACAAGGATCCAAAAGGACCTAGCATGGCTCTGGTGCCACTGTTATAAATCATGGATCGACTAGGCACTCATGGATCACAAGTAAATAACATAGGATGGATTTAGGCATACCATCTTTAGATGAAGTAGCCATCTAGATGTGTAGATGGCGTGTGTGGTTCTTCCTAGTGCTTGCAGTAGTCAAGACTTGATCAGGATTGAAAGAGGATAGAGATTAGAGGCTTAAATTTGAATCTTATTTCTCCTTCTCCTTTTATACTACTGTGCACAAGGGGAACCGACACCAAATAGGTCGGTTGTGCCCACTGATCACAGGCAAACCAACAGAGGCATAGTAGATTAGATCTTAGCCATTCAATTTAATTTTAACCGCCAAGATCAATTCCAACAGCGAGGACGCCCTCTTCTTCTCACGCGATTTCTGCGACTTCTTCAGCATGCTTTCCATCGCCGTGGTCATGTACGGCTGAGGCGCACGTTCACGTTCGCGTTCCCCATCACGTACACGTACACGTTTAGACTTCTGCTTCCGAACAGCCACAAACGAGGCGCGTTGCTTCGCGTGCCTGGTGTTGGCAAAGAGCACGCGCGCGCGCCCCGTCCTCTCGTACTCCCCCTCGTCCTCCTCGCACTCCTCCATGCACTCGTCGAGCTCTTCCAGCTCGTCCTCAAGCGCATCCAGCATCGGGTCGCTCTCCATCTCCCTCATGCAGCAAAGCTGGGTTCTGAGTATGCTTCCGGCCTCCCGGAAAGACCCCCGCTCGGCCGCCGCCCGCGCCGCCGCGATGTCCTCGGCTGCGGCCACGCGGACGCGCTCCCGCTCCACCTCCACGGACGCTTCGGGGTTGGTCACCTCAGCCGGCCTCTGGACCACGGCGTCGTCGCCGGCGACGTCGGCCGCTTGCCCCGTCGCCACGTCCCGGTACGTGAACCTCACTCTGACCAGCTGGGTGACGTCCTCTCCAGCATCGGCCGCTGGCACCTCCAGGAACAGCAGGAAGCGCCTCTCCTCCTCGGCGTAGAGCTCGCCGACGTCAACCGAGGCGGCGCGGCCGTCGTCGTCGACGCGGCTCTCGTAGCCGCCGGACTTGACCTGCCGGACGCGGACGCCCAGGTGCACGCACTCGACGGCGACGCGCGCGCCCTGCACGGCGACAGAGAGGAGCCCGCCGATGCACTGCGCGAACGAGTCCTGGACGACCGCCAGGTTCCCGATGAAGGAGAAGGTGCCGCCCGTGGCCTCGGCGATGGCCGCCATCGCCGCCGCGTCGTGGTCCGTGCCGAACCCGAGTCGTGGTCCGTGCCGAACCCGAACGTGTGGATCGGCCCGGGGCGGTTGCCGCACCTGAACGAGGGCGGCACGAGCTGGGTGAAGTTCCGGTTACTGATCCAGGTGTCCTGCCCGTCGGAGAGGAGGATGACGCTGGTCACGGCGTTCCTGTAGCGGCGGTCGGCGAGCACCTCGGAGGCCACCCGGAGGCCCGAGCCGATGTTTGTGGAGCCACGCGCGGCGAGGGACTCCACGGCGCGCTTCGCCGAGGCCTTGCCGTCGTCCGACATGCGGGTGAGCCTGATCTTGCGGTCCGCGTCGTCCGAGAAGGACACCTCGCTGAGGCGGTCGGCGGGGCCGAGGTTGTCGATGACGAAGCCCATGGCCCGCTTCAGCAGCGCCAGCTTGTTGCCGGCCATGCTGCCGCTGACGTCGAGCACCGTCACGAGGTCAAGCGGCGCGCGGGGGGCCTCCTCGTCCGCGTCCGTGGTCGCGGCACCGGCGCCCTGGCGTGCACGAGCACGGCGAAGTTGTCGCGGGTGGCATCCTCGCGACGGCCGGGAACTCGCAGTGCGTCTTCAGCGTCATCTCTCCGACGTCGGCCGCCGCCTGGCCGTTGGATATGATTGAGCCTGGACGGCGTCGTCTCCGCCACCAGATCGTCGTCGGCGTACGCGCGCGGCGCCATACCCGGAGCGGGGACAGGGCGGACGGACGGCACGACGCGCCACGTGGCCTTGCAGAGCGGGCAGTCGCGGTTGCCGTGGGCGACGCTGTCGGAGATGCAGCGGTGGTGGAAGGCGTGGGAGCACTCGGCCACGAAGACAGCCTCGCCGCGGCTGATCTCGCCGAGGCAGATGGCGCAGGGGTCGGCCGCGGCCATGCAAAGAGATGACAAGATCGACGGAAACGCTAGGGCTTAGCGGGTCGCTTTTGGGGGAAAAAAGGGTGCGCACGGTGCCCACCCCTCTCCTCACTCGAGTCCACGTCGCAGCCGGAAGGGGTGCGCTGCGCAGGCGGGCATTCTGTCACACCCGGTTTTAAAGCCAAAATCAGGTGCATCTTATATGTGCGCCAGGATCAGTTTACACATATGGTAGACGTCACAAGTGAATATCCATAACCATGCATAACGAAAGAGTATTACAGTGTATTTATTACAATCTCAGAGTTGACTCAAATGTCATAGCGGAAGACTTAAATAAACGTTAATCTAACGAAGCAAAAGTGACTCCAATCTCCACAGGCATTGACTGGGGGAGACTCGCCTAGAACTCCTCAAAATCAGTAGTGAAATCCTCAAAATTCTCCCAATCTGAGCAGCATTCCGGGTGTAGTGATGCAATAAAAGAAAGAAAGAAAAGCAAGCTATGAGCACATGACGTACTCAGCAAATGTAATATGACATACAAGGCTGAGGCAAAAAGGTTGGCTGACCATACTGCAGTAAGCACTTTTAGTTGGTCAAGTTTTATTAAGCAACTATTTACTAGCAAATGAAAGTATATACCACCCACAAATTAATGAATGTCATATTCCCAACATATTATAACCACGATTTGATCATGTTCAAGTATGATTATCATGTAAGGGTCCAGGCCGCTCTTGACCGTGAGCACGGCTGTTATAACAGTTTTACACTCTGCAGAGGTTGTACACTTTCACCATAAGCCACGCTCCCCATTGTTAGAGGCATAAACCCTAACCCCCCCGCCGCCACCGCCGCCGGCCCCGCCGTCCGCCCCCGCCCGCCTCCCGCCCCTCCGCCGGCCACCGCCGGCCACGCTCGCGTCGGGAGGAGGAAGAAGAAGAAGGAAGAAGGGGATCGGACGGCTAATAATAGTCATGGGTGGGCATTCGGTCTATTCGGTCATTTCGGTTCGGTCTATTCGGTTTCGGTCACTTCGGGTTTTGGAAAAGTGAGGACCGAAGTTTTAAAAAGTAAAATAGGAACCGAATCCGAATAGACCGATTATTTCGGTTCGGTCTATTCGGTCCACCGAATTACCCGAATTTTCATAGATATCCTTGTCACCTCTCAAAACTCTATGGTAGAAATTCAAATTCCCAACTCATTTCAAGTCTATGGATTTAAGGACTACTCAATAGAAGCAAGTAACTAACAAGCTTATGAAAAAAATTTTAAAATAGTTTAAAACACAAAGGTGTAACATTCATAGTCTAAATCAAAATACGTAAATATATTGAATTTCGGGTTATCGGTCTATTCGGGTTATGGACCATAGGAACCGAAACCGAACTCCAAATTATAAAATTATCTGGACCGAACCCGAAACCCGAAACCCGAATAGACCGACAATTCGGGTAATTTGGGTTCGGTTCGGTTCGGTTTTCGGGTTTCGGGTTCAAAGTGCCCACCCCTAATAATAGTTGTACGAATCTCAAACACTGGAGCTAGGTGGCAAAAAACTTGTGGAACCTATATAGGATTCCTGGTAGTCCCTGCACACGCAGCCACAAGCCCACAATGAGCTCTAGGCCTCTAGCTGTGTCGGAGGTTTACGATCGGGATGGGCTTCCGAGGCTGTAGGCCCACCTCTTTTGACGAAGCTGAATTTGTAGACATCATTCAATGAATCATAGATAGATGCTCAAACTAAACCACAGTGCACTTAAACAGTGTCACAAATTCGGAATGCCCATGACATAAGAAACGATATAACCCTGGTCAACTGCGAACTATAATTGGAGGGAAGTACAGGGAACCGAGAACCAATCAGTCAGATCAAGAAAATACACTTCTTGGAGCACATTTCACCAAACAGGCGAACATATACATGATAGTATCCCAGACGTGGTTCGCCATGCTTGATGAACCTCTCAGCAATTCAACCTTACAACGTACAAACCTCCGGATGAGTTGGATAAAATGGCCAACAGCAGGCCACACCCACATTAAGCGAAACCGAAGCAAATAGGCAGCTAACACGTTCCAGCAAGTTAACATAAGAGCTAGTGCTAATGAAAATGCACACTACTTCGATATGGATTCATCACCATTCTGTGTTGTAGGAAGAGCCTCCGAGCTGTTGCAGCTATCGCCTTTCACAGGTGCTGAATCCACTGCAGGCTTCTTCAGAGCAGGTTCATCTGTGATCGGCTTGATGTTAGCTCGTTTGACACCTCTGCCTACAACCCCAAGGTCAGTTACAGCACTTCCAGTGCTTCCTGTTGTTGCTGCCGTAGACATGACTGAGGAGTCAAAGCCATTGCTCGAAGTGGCCATCTGGGAAGAAGCAAAAGATGCAGCTTTCGGCATCCCATCAGCAGCTTTCAGCCCAGCAGCTGCCCTGGATGCAATCGTCTTCATGATCTCATCTATAGCAGAGCTTGAGGTTGACCTTGCTTGCTCCAGGTCTTCAAGCTGAACACATAACAATTCAGAGATGTCATTTCTTAACAAAAAAGTATAGTGCTCGTGAAACAAAATAATTTGAAACTGTAACTGTTTTACCTTCTTCTCAAGTTCACTCAATATGCCAGTAAGCTGCTCTACCTCAGCTTCAGGAACAGATTTTTCTGAGCCTCCTTCAGCAGCAGATGCATCACCATCTTTACCCGCCATCAAAGCATCCTTCGAATTTTCCAGGCTTTCTATGCGTGACTTGCAAAGTGAAATCGCTTTTGCACAATATGGGATTGCATCTTCAATCTTGGATGCCAGCTCATAAACCAAACATATGCGGAAGTTTCTAGGACTGATTTAAGGAAATTTAACATAGAAGAGCAAAAACGATACAGGATGTCAGGATGCAATCCTATCATCTACAATAACGAGTGCATCCAAGTAAATAAAGCTACACATGCAATATCTGATGAACCAAGATGAACTGAAATAACATAGACTATTAAAAAAGGCACATCTTTAGCCAACCAAGTCTTCTGTTTAACAGGGTACAATGTACCCATAAAACCAAAATGATAGGCCAATAGACGGATGCAAGCACAAGAGCAATCGGGTAGCGAATCTGCTTTATATGATAGTACTGCTCTATGGCACACAAGATGGTATGCCAGTGACAGAGGATACAGTTCCACAGTTCGACGGTGATTGGGCTCAACCAATTGCTCCAACATGGCTAAAGCTTTCATGTAGTCACTGAGTGAGTTGTCTATGTCCTCTGAATTAAAAGAGGGCCATGAGTTACAGCATTCACAAACCAAATGCAGGAGTGTAACATAAGGTAACCGTGACTACCTCTTTCCAATGCGACTTCACCAAGAGCAGAATAAATTTTTACTTTCTCCAAAGTGTTGTCTTGGCTCTTCTCAACTATTGCCCTTGCAATGTCCAACATTTTCCAGGAAAGATCCAAATCGGAATCTTCTTCATCTCCCATCTTCTCATCATCGTCGTCATCGCCATCATCCTTCTCAATTTCATCATTCTCATCCCTGTGATCTTTGCCATTTGAGCTTTGACCTAATAAGGACAACATCAATATTTACCACAGCCATGAAAAAAAACACAATGAACATAACCATCAACTCACTCATTAGTTCAGCCTGTGTACTGTTTGCATTAGACTGTTGTGTGTTTAAAGAAACAAATACATACAAAACAGAAAGCGGATTTATATATTATAACACATTAACGCCAAACTAGAAAAGGAAAATTAGATCTTAGCAGAAGTTGGCCCATGCAAGCACACTGATTAGACAGGTAGTTGCATGAGAATCAAATGAAACTAGTGCTCCAGTGATACTAATCTGTTTAATATAGGATCATTATACAAGTAAGCACACCGCTGAATACACAAATCTAGAAGGAAGATAGTTTGCATTGCCCCCGAATTTCAAGTATAATTACCACATAGGCAAGCTTATGTACGAGCATTCAAAGTATTTTCTGTTATATCCTAACTCATTTACTATTGATATATCAAAATTGGTTTGAGAAAAACAAATCATTTGATGAAATGGAATTGTACGTAAGGCTTATGGAAGTTCAAGGCACTAGTTCTTTTCTACCACTTAACTATTACTTTGCAAACACACAGGAGCAAATCATTGATTAGGAATGTATTCCACAGAATATTAGCAGGTGTAAACAGATGAAGAGAAGAGGTCAATCTGTTATAAATTATCAACACACATAGAATAATAGTGTGTTTCAGTGGACATGGCTATATGAGGTACTGAGTATACCTTCTTCAGCAGCAACTTTCTCTGAAGATGCAGCATCCTGTGCATTGCTACCAGAGGCCCTTGAGCTTACACTATCATCTTTAGCAGTTGTACTCTTCACTGATTCTTCATTTGGTGCACTCTTCGGAACATTGCCCAAAGGATCAGTCTCCTCTTGAGCTTTGTACAGCAGGGCACATCCGTATTTGAAATATGTGCTGGCACACTCCGGAGCAAGCTCTCCATAATGTGCGGTCCTAGTTGGTAGCAGAGGCAGAAATTTATTGGTGTACCATTGTAAAGGTTCTTAACACAAGTTATATCAGGCCACAATTGGAAATGTGAAACGAGTCAAAACAACAAAATCAAAAACTGACCACTACACAGATTTCATCAACCATGTTATCGACACAAGGTCCTAAGTTTGTTCACTGTTGATTGAATTTCAAAACATTTGCATATTCTCACATAGACAGCACCTTTTTCTTAACTATTTGCATTTCAATTGATGGTTAACACAATTTGCACATCATGACAAACAATGGCCAGGTACTCCTACCAACACATGGCTCATGACTAAACACACACACATAGCCTGATAGCTAAATCCACTGATCCCTGATAACGACAACCTCCCTCCATCTCGCTCATCGACAAAAGGAAACTAAATCAATCCTGCTAAGCAATTTCCTATAGAACTCCTTGAAGCCTAGTGAACCGAATCGCCGAACTACGTATGCGCTTGTGCAAAAACCAGCAAATCCGGATCGAAATGCGCCGTACTAACCACAGTCACTCCAAAATTTCACCAACACGCGGATTCGCTTCAGGCAAACTAGGTCGGAGGAGGAGCGGGGATAGGGGAATGGGGGAAAGGAAACCCTAACCTGATCTCGAGCGCGCGGCTGAGGCAGTCGACGGCGTCGACGAAGTCCTCATCCTCAATTGCCTTGGACCCTCTGTCGAACAGCTCCTGCGCCCGCTCTAGGGTTTTCGGCTCCTCCTCCCCCTCCGCTGCCTCGCCGGGCGCCTCTTCGCTAGGGTTCGGGTTCAGGGGTGGCGGGTCCTGGGCTTCCTCTACCGGCGGGGCTGCGTTCTCCGACGAGGAGGCCATGGGCGCCGTGCAACGCGGCGGCGGCGGCTCGGCGCGGGGAGCGGCAAGTGGAGGAAGGAAGGAAATGGGGGAAATTTTGGCAGGTTGCCGCCAACGGGGTTTCAGGCTGGGCCTATCTGGGCTTGCTGAATGGCCAGTACTCACTACTCAGTACTAGTGCGGCCGTGCGGGCAATGGGCTGGCTATTTATTCTATTGGCGTAAGAGCATCTTCAGCCCAATGACTAAAACTGCCTCTCTATATTTTATTTTAAGGGCCAACTTTAGAAATTTAGAGGCCTAAATAAAAGGTGTGCTCCAGCCCAAATGGCTAAACAGGCCCCTATTTTTCTGACCAGTGGGACCATAGCCATCCATCTCCCGACGGGCTCGCTCCCCGCCGCCCCCACGCCCCCGCGTCGCCCGGATCGACTGGATCGGCCTCCGCCACGGCGCGCCCGTGCCGGAGCCCCTGGCGGCCGCCATCGTCGCGCAGGTCACCCAGGCGTTGGCGCTCTGCCACCGCCGCGGCGTCGTGCACCGCGACGTCAAGCCCGACAACATCCTCATCGACGCCGCGCCCAGCAGCGACGGCGAGGAGGACGAGGGCGAGGGCGAGGCACCACCGCGCGCGAGGCTGGCGGACTTCGGGTCGGCGGCGTGGGTGGGCGCGGGGGGCCTGGGCCGCGCGGAGGGGCTGGTGGGGACGCCCCACTACGTGGCGCCCGAGGTGGTGGCCGGCGGCGAGTACGGCGCCAAGGCCGACGTGTGGAGCGCCGGGGTGGTGATGTACGCGCTGCTCTCCGGCGGCGCGCTCCCGTTCGGCGGCGAGAGCGCCGCGGAGGTGCTGGCGGCCGCGATGCGCGGCACCGTGCGGTTCCCGCCCAGGCTCTTCGGCGGCGTGTCCCCGGCGGCCAAGGACCTGATGAGGCGCATGATCTGCCGCGACGAGTGGAGGAGGTTCACCGCCGAGCAAGTCCTCGGTGAGTAATCCCGGTCGAGAATCCCTCGATCCCCTCCGTTTCCTCACCGATTTCCGCTATCTTTGCGTCTACCCAAATTCGATCCGGAATCTAACGAATCTGCCATCGGTAAAAATGCAGCTCACCCGTGGATCGTGACCGGCGGCGGAGCCCGGGCAATGGGGTAGCCAACCACCTGAAGAGGCACACCACCAGGAGACCCATGGCGGACGGTCGTGTATAGCCGTAGAGATACGGCGAGGAACACCGACGTTGTGTATACGGTTTTGTACGTACGGACCCGAGAGAGACTGAGAGAGAGTTTGTAGTAGCAGTAGTGTACGCTGCCGCCGGCTGCAGAGTAGCATCACCGCGGTGCCGCCGTCGCAGCAGAGCAGATGGATCGGCGACGAAGAAGCTTTTAGGCTTCTGGATTTCCCCGGTTTTTGGGACGCTCCTTACCTAACAGGGCGCCCTTTCGGCTTTGCTTTTTGTTTCTTTTTGAAGTACCGGTAGCTGGTTGTATATACACTGACCGTCTTGTATAATGGAGCTGAATAATAAAATAAACCCGGCCTTCGTGGCTTCCTTTTTTAAAATCTTGTCTTGTTATATAGCCCCTCCGTGCAGAAAAGAATACAACTCTCACTTCTCAATGAGTTAAACCATTTCTGATCAAATTTATATAAAATGGTATTAACATTTATATCTTTAAATAGATTTACTATGAAGATATATTTCATAATTAATTCTACGATATTTAGTTTATATCATAAATGTTAGTAATTATTTATATAAATTTGGTTAAATTTGAAAATATTTGACTCATCCTGTCTCTTATACACATCT
>OAMR01000103.1:1176832-1206819 GCA_900205405.1 Echinochloa crus-galli
CTCCCTTTGTCATGAGAATCCTGCCGCTGCTTCGGCGCGGCGCCGGCGATGGCATGGCAAGGCCGCTCGAGGCCTCCACCCCTTGAGTCTTCAGCTGCGCGGCTGCCGTTCAATGACTGGTGCCAGGCCCTCGTAACCTAGTTTGGTAATTTCTATCGGGCATTTCTTTCTAGGTAATGCATTTCTATTGGACATTTCTTTCTATGTAATGCATTTTTAGATCTTAGCTAGGGATTCAGTTTGAACTTTCAACTGCAGGTGTGCAAATTTCCTTTTTGACATGTTAACTAGCTGTTCGACTCTGGACAGAACTTTGAGCACTCGAGATGGTGTTACAGAGCACGATGATGCATTGGCACCGCATTTAGATTTCGTCCCCAGGCTCTGTCATTTGAACATCTTTTCCCTTTTCATCTTGTACGTTCAGGTGGAACACACTCGACAACTAGGATGCTGATTATGAAGACAGGAAGGCACCAACTGTGGGTTCTTTCAAGGAAAGGTGTATGGACATGTATCATGGGATCATCTTACATTAACACTGAATTCTGCATTGCTTGGTACAAATGAAATGATACAACATTAAACATTTTCGGCAAATGTAGTTCATCAATGAAAGGTCCAAGTCCTTGGATGGGAATCAAACTGAATCAATAAGGAAATACCACAACTGCAAGCAGGCTGCGAATGTCCTGATAGCTGATAAAACCAGGGGTTCATCAAAAGGAAAATTCTAAAACATACATAACTGCAAATGTCAATGCATCAAGGATGTCAAGATCCGATGACTTATTTGGAAAAGATTAGATGTCTGATGTAGTGATGTTGCTTCCAGCAGAAGTGGAGTGGATTTGCACTCCAAAGGAACCCAGGCGCCACTTCAGATGCGGAGCTCAGGAACATACTGCATCCTCTGCTGCATTTCGTTGCTATACCACTGACCTCTAAAGTCTCTGTGTAAATCCAGCAGCCACAGTTTCTTCAGAGATCGAAGGTATTCTATGCCTTGCGGGACCTTGTTGAGATTCTGAAGTGACGTAACATATAAACCCTCGATCTGTGGAAGGGCACCAACTTTGATCTCCACCTTGACAACACTGGGCATGCGCTGCAAGACAAGCGTCTTCAGCTGTGGGAAGCGCCCTGAAGAAAGAACCAAAGTGTTTGCACTACTCACCCAGACAGGTTTATATGTTACGTCACTTCAGAATCTCAACAAGGTCCCGCAAGGCATAGAATACCTTCGATCTCTGAAGAAACTGTGGCTGCTGGATTTACACAGAGACTTTAGAGGTCAGTGGTATAGCAACGAAATGCAGCAGAGGATGCAGTATGTTCCTGAGCTCCGCATCTGAAGTGGCGCCTGGGTTCCTTTGGAGTGCAAATCCACTCCACTTCTGCTGGAAGCAACATCACTACATCAGACATCTAATCTTTTCCAAATAAGTCATCGGATCTTGACATCCTTGATGCATTGACATTTGCAGTTATGTATGTTTTAGAATTTTCCTTTTGATGAACCCTTGGTTTTATCAGCGATTAGGACATTCGCAGCCTGCTTGCAGATGCGGTATTTTCTTATTGATTCAGTTTGATTCCCATCCAAGGACTTGGACCTTTCATTGATGAACTACATTTGCCGAAAATGTTTAATGTTGTATCATTTCATTTGTACCAAGCAATGCAGAATTCAGTGTTAATGTAAGATGATCCCATGATACATGTCCATACACCTTTCCTTGAAAGAACCCACAGTTGGTGCCTTCCTGTCTTCATAATCAGCATCCTAGTTGTCGAGTGTGTTCCACCTGAACGTACAAGATGAAAAGGGAAAAGATGTTCTAATGACAGAGCCTGGGGACGAAATCTAAATGCGGTGCCAATGCATCATCGTGCTCTGTACCACCATCTCGAACGCACAAATCTTTTGTCCAGAGTCGAACAGCTAGTTAACATGTGAAAAAGGAAATTGGCACACCTGCAGTTGAAAGTTCAAACTGAATCCCTAGCTAAGATCTAGAAACCGAAGTGCCAGAATCCATAGGAGATCTGTTTAATCTGCGCTATATTGGTCTGCGGCGCACCCGGGTCAAGTCACTCCCGGAGTCTATCAGGAAGCTCTCCAACCTTCTCACCCTGGATATCAAGCAAACTAAAATAGTTAAGTTGCCACGAGGAATTGTTAGGGTTAAGAAGCTGCGGCACCTTCTAGCTGACAGATTTGAAGATGAGAACCAGTCTGAGTTCAGGTATTTTATTGGAATGCAAGCACCAAAACAGATATCCAATTTGGAAGAACTGCAGAGTCTTGAGACCGTGGAAGCTAGCAAGGACTTGGCTGAGCAGCTGATGAAACTTAAGCAACTACGGAGCGTGTGGATTGACAAAATAAGTGCTGCTTGTTGGCCACCACCAGGAACGAAACGATGGCTAGCTCTCTATCTCACGCTCGCAACAAAGATGCAAGGGATGCACACTAGCTTTTCTTGCTGCCGGCGACGAACGCCGTGGAGCCGATAGCTCCGGTATCTCGGCACTTGTATTTCACTGGACTCGGCAAAATGAACAGAGGGGCGCAGGGGTTACAAATAGGCCACGGACTTGCCAGGAGCACTCCTCCACGTCCGGCCTTCCTGCCATGATCCGCATGACATGCACAACGTCGTCGTGAGCCATTCGCTCTCCCGGACAACGTGGCCATCTTCATGCAGATCGGCACCTGCACACACGACCCACTCCGTCCACTAACAAACTAGCGATTGCTACGTAACTACCTACACACACGCATGTACACGACATGCAGCTGAACCTGAACCTATGGACCTAACCAGACTCAAACAAACTGCAACGCACGCACGCACGCGACCTGACTCAAACGCGCCACCACGAACACACCATGGCACGGCACACTCGCACGCCACCATGAACACGCCGTGGCGGGTTTATTTCTAACAATGACCTCCTCGTTCTCGATGAAGGCAAATGTGCCGCCCGTCACCTCGGCGATGGCGTGCATCGCCGCCGCGTCGTGGTCAGTGCCGAAGCCGAACGTGTGCACCGGCTCGAGCCTGCTGCCGGAGTCCCTGAACGAAGCGGGCGCAAGGTCCCCATAGTTCGTGCCAACATGGGAGTGGTTGTCGTGCCCGTCGGAGAGGAGGATGACGCTGGTCACGGCGTTCCTGTAGCGGCGGTGGGCGAGCACATCGGAGGCCACCTGGAGGCCCGAGCCGATGTTTGTGGAGCCATCCGCGGCGAGGGACTCCACGGCGCGCTTCGCCGAGGCCTTGCCGCCGTCCGACATGCGGGTGAGCCTGATCTTGCGGGTTGCGTCGCTCGAGAAGGAGACGACGCTGAGGCGGTCGGCGGGGCCGAGGTTGTCGATGACGAACCGCATGGCCCGCTTCAGCAGCGACAGCTTGTTCCCGTCCATGCTGCCGCTGACGTCGAGCACCGTCACGAGATCGAGAGGCGCGCGCGCCGCGTCGTCGGCAGAGGCCTCCGGAGCCATGGCGTGCACGAGCACCGCGAAGTCGTCGCGGGCGTCGTCCCTGGCGACGGCCGAGAACTCGCAGTGCGTCTTCAGCACAAGATCTACAGCATCGGCGGCCGCCAAGCCGCCGGCGGTGGCGGCGGCATCCGCCTGGACGACGCCCTGCGCCACCGTTTCCTCGTCGTCGGCGTACGCGGGGCGCGGGGGTGGGATCGGAGCCGGGACCGGGTCGACAGCCGGCACGTCGCGCCACGTGGCCTTGCAGAGCGGGCAGTCGCGGTTGCCGTGCGCGACGCTGTCGGAGATGCAGCGGTGGTGGAAGGTGTGGGAGCACTCCGCGGTGAAGATGGCCTGGCCACGGCTGATGGCGCCGAGGCATATGGCGCAGGGGTCGGTGATCGTGCTCGCCATGGAAGCCGCCGCCGCCGCCGCCGCGAGATCTATCGATGCGCGCTAATTAAGCGGTGCTCTAGGGTTTTCGCGTTGTTCCTTGCGGCGGCGTTTGTGACTTGCGGACTCGTGAGAAGAGGGCGGGCCGCGATCCCAATCGTTGCACTTATATAGGCGGAGGGCAAAGGAGACGGCTGGACGTGTTCGTACTTCGTAGGCGGCACGAAAAAAAAACGTTCTTGCTCTTCGATCGTGGACGTGACGACAGCCGAAGAGGTCACCCGGCCGGGCGGGCCTGCTGTTACCGGCCCTGTTAGGAAGGTCGACGAGGGAGACGCCGAGATATTCCTAGGATGTTCTCCTTTTCCTTTTGTCGCCCTTGTTAAATAAATGCTAAAACAGTTTAAAGTCGTACATATGAGGGAGTGTTTTCTAAATTAAATAATTTTAGTCCTATTCTATGTAAGTTGCGAGCGGGAGCGCGCCTCCGCGCGTTGCCGCGGCCGAATACGGAATACCATATGCCACGGCAGCTGGGCCGGTCGGTCGTGAGGCGCCGGCGCCGGCGCCGGCGCCGGGAAGAGACGGGGACCCGGGTGCGCCGAGCTGCGCGAAATCCGCGGCCGCGTGGCTGACCAAGGAGGACAACATGACGGGGCGCGCGCGCGCTGTGTTGTGGACGTGTGGCGTGACCTCGCACGAGCAGCAACGCGAGCGCGAGCGGCAGCTGTTCCGGACAACTGGACAAGGGCAATGGTGGGTGACGGTGTGTTCCGGACAAGTTCGAAGGGGGTGCATGCGCACAAGCAGACGACGTCGTCGCCTTCTCCGTTTCGCCTTCGCCTCCGCCGTCGCGGGAGAGGAAGCGTGCGTGGCACCAAGTGAAGTTTTTTGAGCTGAGAAACCAAGCCGTTGAAATGCTAGATAATTTAGGTTGATTTATGGCTGTTCTTTTACTGATGAGAAGCATGCTGCTGTTTCATTTCGATGGTATTAATGCGTGCACTGAGGCACGTCACGTGTGATTTTGCTACTATGGTTATTAGTTCTTTTTTACTTGACATTATCTGAAAACGTTCTCTTCTAAAGTTTATTTAAGATAAGAATACTGATCAATAAATAAATCTATACTAAAAGGATCCTAGAGAATTGAAAACACTTCCCACCTAAAAACCCACCCCACCCCCTCACAGGGGACCCACCTGTCGGGTTTTGGAGAGGGAAGGAGAACAAAAAAAACACAAGAAAACAAGAAAAAATTGCATGTTCCAGACGCTTTTAGTTCATTCTCCGTAAAACTTTTTTCACCCAGCGTTTTGTATCCGCCCGCGCGTACCCACCTCCGGCCAGGTGGGCCCCAACCTCCCCACACGTGCACACAATTATCCCGTATTGCTAATAGACAATAGATTGAAAATTTTTTCTCCATATAAATAAAGACCAACTAACTTGAAAAATGATGTGCCTCTAAATTTGAGAATACCTAAAGCTTTATATACACACGTGCGTGCGCACGTGCAACCAACTAGAAAGCATCAAAATTAACTATATTTTACATGTTATATTTGATTTATTTTATACATGTGCGTGCCCACATGTGCCTTTGCTAGTAAGGGGAAAGGCTATATAACATGTAAATGCTTTAGAAAGGTCAGAACTATGATGTCTCAGATTTATGTCAAGGTTTATGCTTTAGAGATAGTGCAATAAGAGATAAGAAAAAAACTGTAAGTGTTTTTTAGCCTCATGACAACGTACATTTTTTATGCTTTGGATACAATTGAGTTCTACTTCCTCCAATTGGAAATATAAGTCCGTCTCACTTTGTTCTCAGTTAAACTTTTTTAACTTTGACTTTAGAAATTGAGAATTTGTATATAGATTGACAAGAAAAGATTAATATTACTTATTTTGTTTATTTTTAGCGTGACTTGACTTGGCAAGGTATTCTAAGTTATACTTTGATCATTCGTTTGTTTATGATTACAAACGTATGATCATTAGAGAGTACTTTTGATTAGAAATCTAACCAATATAAATTTATACTATAAAAGTTAAAATTTGTTGATTAAATTATCGTATGAGATTGTAAAATTTGAATCTTGATATAAGTGCACGCCTTATAAAAGCAAATGGAGGGAATATTAGATTAGATTCATCAAGTAAACACTTCCATATTAAGTGTGATGTTAGAGATTGTATCCTTAATGGGCTTATATTTCTAATTAGAGAAAGTATTATTGTTTCAAGTAATAACAATGTAAGAAGAAGATATTAGAGCTTACACTAACCCCTGATTTTTTGCTAGTACAAAGTTAGATATAATTTGAACCATAGATCTCACAGAAGATAGATAAAAAAAGTTTGGATATCTTCCAAAACACTCAACATATTGTATATGCGCCCTTAGGAACATGCCATTTTTCAAGTTTCAACCGGTTGAAATCTCCCTTTGTTTAGTAAATGAGAGTGGCTTGAATAATCTCCAACACATAAGTGATTTATTCTCCCTTCAAATGCAAGAGACCGTCTTCTTCAACATGTTCATATTAGAAGAAAACAATGTTTCCCCACGTTGCACATCTTCTCCCATCCCAGTGCCACCTCATCACTTCGCACAATTGTTCTAACTTAGTGTTGTCGTCTATTTATTTAATTACCTCTCCCTGGCTAGCAACATAATGTCTCTATATATACCCTCGCTGCCCACCACCTCTCGCACAATCAATAGTAGTCTTGCCTATCACACTCACAACCCTCTATCTAAGCTAGCTTGTAGTGAAATCCTTTCACTCACGTCCCTCACTTGTGTTAAAATCCTTCCACTCATGGACCTCCTTGTAAACTTGATTGTCGTGAAATACTTTCCCTAAAGCAACCACGTAACAATGACGATGCTTTTTTCACACAATATAATTTAAAAAATGAATCACCCTGTAAACATCTATAGTGGACTAGGATTAGCGAGGTTTGAACATGTTCGTTATAATTTGTAATATAGTAACAAATGTTTCTGTAAGATAATGATTTATTTAGATTGTTTAGTAGATATGATGGTTTAATAACTAATACAATATAAATCTTAGACAGTTTTTTGTTGGTACAACACTAAGAGAAATGTAAGGAGTCATCTTGCATTGTTTTATTGTTGTTACGGAATAAATGGTTACTGTTATTGTGTGGTTTCACTACACTAATATAAAGAGTATCAACAACTTCTCTAATCATTTATGTAGAAACCAGAACCACATTATAGTGTGAATGTGCTCAATAATCAAAGATGCAGTTTTAAAGAAAAGTGACGATACATTATTAAGTAAAACTCAAATACTCAACTAATGATTAGGGATAAAAACATCGAATGCACTAGCGCCTGGACGTTCGATCCGGGCACAAAATATCGGACGCTCCTCCCGGAAGGAAGACTCCCACCGCAACATGTCCATATGCATGACCGTTACCCCCTTCTATTTTTCACGTGTTCTTCTTCCCCTCACGGGTTCAGGGGGGAGTGCGAGCTCTAGGGCGAGACGGTGCCCGAAACACCGATGCGCCGCCGAGAAGAACCTCAAGCCAACCCAGATGTCGCATCTACTCCGTGGAATCGAATCTCCCCTGCAAGATCATCCATATGCCTATCACACACCACCAATTGTTGCATCAAACCCTACAGATCCCGTTCCTCCACCCTTCCTCTTTGGCACCGCTGAATCGAACAGCAACCATGGGAGCTTGGACCATGTTGCAGAAGGAGTGATTAAGGTGTATGGGGCGTAGCAGCTCCGACCATGAACACGTCAACCGTCTTTGCAACACAAGTCTGATTTGCGCCCAAAAAGGTTTAGGATCTGGATCTTTTGTTCGCAGGGGTGTTCATGGTTATTGGGTTTTCTTTAGGATTTTGGCTAGGTTCAATCCTTTGGGCTTACATAGATGATTGAAAATCATGTTTGTACAGCCGCAACATCCTACGCTGTCATTTGAAACATCTAATTAACCCATTTGCAACATGTAATGGGCAGGTGCATGGTCCCTGTATACAACCACAGAGTGCAACAAACTCTAGCAACATTGGGAGTCAGGAAAATGTTGGGAGACAAGATGGAAGAGCAACATAAGTGAGTAATACTTAGCAAATTAATAAATGCATGTTTATCAAGATACTGCAATGTGGTTCAAAGAAGATGTAACATTGTTGCAAAAAAATTGCTATGTAGGGGCAAGGAGGATTTGGTGCTGGTGGAAGCATATCAGCTGGCTCAACTGAGTATATGCAAGTGGAGGTTGTTTCAAAGAAGGAGGTCTACCATGAGGATGGAGATGTTATTTGTTCACAACCTGTGGTGTCGTGTGTTGGTATGGAATTTGATACTATAGAGGAAGCAAGAAAGGTGTATAATGAATATGCATGGAAGATGGGGTTTAGCATAAGGATCGCATCATCAAGGACAAGTAGTGTCACAAAGGAGCTGATAAGAAAAGAATCTGAATGTTCGCACGCAAGGAAAGCAAATACAGAAGAGGAAGAGGAAATCACTTCAGCAATCACATCATCAACCACTGATTTTGCAATAAAGAATGTTTCGAAGAAGAAAAGTGCAACGGCTGTCCTGGCCACCGCTTTGAGAAAGCACAACACCATCAAAAAGTTTGACTGCAAAGCTCACATGGCAGTTGGTTTGCGTGGCGGGAGGTGGAGAGTGATTGTTATGCAAACAGAACATAGTCATGCTTTGGTGAAACAAATTGGGAGGAGGAAGCACCTAAGGTCGCATCGGCACATATCATGGGCAGATTATGAGTTTTTGAAGACACTCCATCATAGAAACATTAGCACAACGCAGATAATGGGGATCCTTGGTGATATCCACGGTGGAGTCAAGAACCTTTCATTTAACAACAAGGATGTTTCAAACATAAGGACACACTTGAGAAGTGGAATGCCGTTCAGGGACATGGATGCAACACTAGAATATTTCTGTAACATCCCATATTTTCATACGGAATGTTAATGTGCAAATGTGGATTTACAAAAACTTTTCGTGGAATGTTTGCTAGCTAGAGAATCATAAGAGTGTCTTCTTGTTTCCCTCGTAATTCTTAGATTAACAAAAATATTAAATGGAATTAAGGTGTACTTTTGCCTTAGTGTGATTTTGGGTCTTATTTGGTTTTCTTGGAGTTAAATTGTTTGAGCATTTGAATTTGAATCCAATTCAAATTAAAATTAAAATGCTAACTTAAGCCAAACTAATTGACAAACCTCACTAACATGTCTTGGGCTCAAACCCACTAGCAAACCCGACCCAGCCCAGCTAACCTAACCCAGCCCGCTGGCTCACCCCCGGTCGGCCCGCTAACCCTTTCACCGAACCGAGCCGGCCCAGTAACCACGTCGGTCCAGCATCCTACCGCGCGCCCCACTCTCTCTCTCTCTCTCTCTCTCTCTGACAAGCAGGCCCCGCCCATCAGCTTTACCCCTACCTCCCGTCATCACCTTCCCCACCGCTCACGCAGCCGCGCCCCGCGCCGGCGCTCCGCGCCAAACGCCCGCTCACCCGCATGATGCCTGCCGCGTGGCCTAGGGCACGAACGCCGAGATCACCAGCCATCCGCGCCCGCCCCGCCGGCCACCCATAAATACCCCACCGACCGCAGCTCACAGCCCTAGCCCTCCCCCCCTTGGGTTTTTCCACCAAGCCACCGATGCCACCACTCAGAGTTGAGAAGCAGTGGGGGAGAACGAGTTGGGGAAGCCGAGGAGGGAACGCCGAGGAGGAGCCGCCGAGCTTCAACGCCGCCGTCCGCGCCGTCGTCTTCAAGCCGCCGCCGCACGCAAGGGGAGAAGGCGTCATCCCTGAGCACCGCGAGCCCCGTCGTTCCGCGAGCCTTCACCGAGCTTGCGATAACTACACCGCCGTCCCTCGGTGATCCCTCGGTGAGTCGCCGCCGCCAGCATCTGTTTTCCCCTGTTCCGACCGTCAAGCCATGGATCATCTCCGCCGCCGCGCAGCCTTTGTGTGTCGCCGTGCCAGTGTCCTTGTGCAGGTTTCCCTTCGCCGCTTTCCCTTCGCCGCTTTCCCTTTTCCCGCAACCCACCGTCGCCTTGCCTCGCTCACCTATGGCCGCCATGGCCGCCGCACGACGGGGATGCCCGAGCCGCGCGAGTGCCGTGCCCGTGTTGCGCGCAACCCAAAGGCTTACAGCGCGCGCATGTGAGCCAAAGCCCGCGCCAAGGCTGCGCCCTTGCAGCCGGAGGCCAAAGACCCGAGCAGCGTGTGTCCGCTGAGCTCCGCCGCAGTTGCCAAGCCGAAGCTCTGCCGGCGCTCGTCGGCAGGCTGCAGCGCCAGCCAAGAACCCCTTTTCCCTTGCCGTCTACGTTCGCGAACCCTAGCCGAATCTTTTTCCTTCCTTCCCGAGCCCAGCCGACCACTCCTTTACCCTCACCGTCGCAAGCCGCCGCCGCTCGCCGGCACGCCAGAGCGCGCTCGTCGCGCGGTGTCGCGTCCGGTGCGCACCGCGGATGCCACACCGAGGCCCACACAATTGCCGCAGTGAATCCCGTTTCGGCCGCAAACGGATCCCGTGAACCCGGCTCACGTGAGCCAATCTCACGGTCCATGGTGGACCATGACCATGGCGACCGTCGCCTATAAGGCCGGAAGCCGGGCGCTTCTTGAGCTGTGGCCCAGTGCCTGTTGGGTCGAACCGGCGGATTCGGCCCATAGCCAACCCAGCTCGCCCTGCCCTTTTCTTTTCCTATTTAATGCTGACTGTCGGGCCCCACATGTTAGCGACCGGCCGAGACTGACGAATGAACCCCACCGTCTCCACTGAATTTTACCGTTTACTAGTCAACGTTGACCGAGTCAACACTGACGTCATCTGAGCCCACGATGACGTCAGCATACACGGACCCACTGATGACGTCAGCATGATGGCATGCTGAAGTCAGCAGTGCTGACTGGGCGACACGTGGCGCTCCCTGGTGTTGCCACGTGTCCTGTTTGTTATTTTAATTTTCGGAATTAATTAAATAATTTCAAAAAATGATTTAAACTTCAAAAATTGATAATAAATTAACCATAGCTCAGAAAATTATGAAACCAGTTTTATTATTTTTCTAAAATCATGACCTACGTGTTAGAATAGAGTTTGGTGTTGTTTGACTCTTCCTTGGCTCTTGTTTGGAGTTTATTTGCTAGTTGTCTCGGTAATTAAATTACTGACCGATGTTTAGGAGGACCGGAGACTCACATCGGGACTGAGGAGGAGGAGTTCGACGAGTACTATGATGCGGAGGAGTCACTAGGTTCACGCCCATCCATTCTCTGAACGCCTATTAGACATGCTCGTAGAAATGCTATGCTTTATTTATTCGCACGAACTGCCTAAGATGATAAACCACGTGTTAACACCAAAATTTGGCACCAGAAAGAGACTGACATGTGGGCCGGGATTAGTAAAAGATATCGTTCGGAAAGGAAAGCTTGTCTTCAAGGGCGTTCGGCAAAGGCATTCTGCGGTCGGGAGTCCATCGCCGATTCGGCAAGGAGCTGCTCTATGGAAAGCATTCGGGAACGCGTGATGACATGGATTGAATACAAGGAAAGAGCCGATTGATAAAGAATGCGAGATGAATACGGCACTTCGACGTATTTCTTTGGAAATAAACGTTTTGTAATCGTAGTCGATTAGGAATCATGTCAAAGTCTGGGTATAAATATAAACCCATGACAATTGTAATAGGCATCGAATCGAACAATCATACAACAAACCGGCCTTGCGCCACCTTTTCGAGTCCATTAGTCGTGTCGTCGAAATCTTCGAGAGGAACCATCGATCCGTCGACCTCCGTAAGTACCGGCAACCTTGTATCATGTCTAGTATCATGCGGTGGATTTAGATTATGATGCAAGTAGTCTTGTTACCGTGCTTAGTATCATGCGGTGGATTTAAGCTTGGTATGAGAAGGCTTCTTTGTTAAATCATGAGTCATGCGGTAGGCTAAGGTTTAGCTTGAAGCGAGTTATCGGCTCTATTAGATTTTGGCAAGGTCTAGTAGATTCATTAAGTTACCCTGTGTTGTCTGGGTTTTACTTTATGTTTAATTCATACAACACTCTCTTTGCCCAATCTAGATCGGTTAGGTTCGGTCTCGACTCGTTGCAAGGCATGATCACGTTCTCTCTACATAGCCGAATCCGAGTCGATCTAGATTGCCACGTGTCGCGGGTTCAAGCCTGTTGATTGTGCATGGATCTTGACAGAGCCGGGTATCATGCGGTAGATGCAGGTTTTTGGGTCGTTTTAGAACTAATCATCCGGTGGATTAGAGCTCGAGATCGATCTGATAGGTCCATCATCGTTGACAGAGCTTGTTCCTTCTTCGCGGAACCCGAATCGGCTGTCTAGCCGTATTCGGCCAGTCCTTAACGAGTGAAACGTGTTCGCGGGTTTGCTTTAGACAATGCATGCTTTTAGCCTTTCATGATTAGATTGTATCATGCGGTGGATTGATCTAATTTTGGTTGGTGGCGTGGTTTCAAACAAGTCGTATCATGCGGTGGATTAACTCGTTTGTTGCCATGCTTGACGGGTGCTGCTTTCGGCCTATGCATTCTTGTTTACTTTGGATTCACGATCACGACTCACCCTTTTATTTATTTTTCACATTATATTTGTACTCGATAATCGGTCATGGATATGTGCTGCTTTGCTTTGTGTAGTTAAAGACCGATCTATCGTCACGATGACGTCATGCGGTCGGCAATGCGATCTTTCTTACGTGCTTTTGCCGAATACGTACCGAATGCATGGATTATTGATAGATAGCTCGCCCGTAGCTATATATCGATCAAGACTGGCTTTGCGAGCCGTACAAATGGAACTGTCTGGTATCAAGCCGGCACGTTCCAGGTTTTTATCTAAACGTTTTCTTCCTTTGTTAGTTTTCAGGGAAAACTGACTGGCACGCCTCCGGAATTCGAAAGCCAGGGCCACGTGTGAAGCCAGCTGATTCGGCTTGCTGTGTGCTTGGCGCGAACTGCATATTTTGCGTCAACACACCTTTTGGCACGCCCGGTGGGACACTCAAGTTTTGAAGATGCCTGAATTAAAAGAATTGTTGGATGTCACTCTTGAAGAACTGACTGAAGAGCAACAACAGATGGTGAAAGCTGCTGTAGAGCAGTTCACTAAAAAGTGCTTGCTGTCTTTCGGCAAAAACAGGAGTGGTGCACCTTTTCTCAAGACAGAACTGCCAAGAGTCTTGCTGCCTGGACAGTCAGACATGAGCTCAGATGAAGAAAGAGAGCATTTTTCTTGCTTGTTGTACAAGGCTCTGGGAGAAACAATGACCAATCACAATACTGCATTCTTGAACAGTTTTCGATTGATAATGATCAGTATTTTTGGTCAGAGCGTGGATAAAACTTTTGAGCGGGAATATGGGCCACCTGGTGGACCAACGTACTTCGGTCCACACACGACAACTCAAAAGCCGCATGGAAAAGACAATGTTGGAGAAACTGGAGCTTCTGGGACAAAAGATGCGAATGGTCGCCCAATTCAGCAAGATCCTCAGCAAGCAGTGCCAAAACCTCGCACATTTGGTGAAGCGGCATTCGGTACTACAGGGAATCCACCTGCTTCTGCTTATAAAATATCTCCTTTGAAAAACAGGCTGCAAAGGGATATGTATGGGAATGGATATTCAGAATTCATGGATTATAATGCTATTGATGCTCTACCCAATCCTGGATATCATGGTGCTGCAGGAATGCCTACTGGAAGGCCAGAGAATCAAGATACCAATGTTGATATCATGGTACAAAAAATGACCGATGTATTGCAAAATCAGTTCGGTCTGAAGCCTAAAAATCAGGGATACATGTACTCATCGCCTTTCCCAGAATGGTATCAAAGGGTGTCATTGCCTAACAGAGTTAAAGTGCCTACAGAATTTACTAAATTTTCAGGACAGGATGACACTAGTACTGTGGAGCATATAGCACGGTATTTGATGCAACTTGGTGAGGCTTCAGCAGATGAGGCTTTCAGAATAAGATACTTCCCATTGTCATTAACAGGTCCAGCTTTTAGATGGTTTGCTTCATTACCTGCTCAGTCAATTTGCACTTGGAAGGACCTAGAAAAGAAATTCCATGCTCATTACTACACTGGCAGCACTGAGAAGAAATTGGTTGATTTGACTAGCATGAGGCAAAGATTTAATGAAACACCGACAGAATTCCTCAGAAGATTCGGGGAGACAAAGAATATGTGCTTTTCTCTAAATATTCCAGATGATCAGTTGGCTGGTATGGCTGTGACTGGGATGCTACCTGCAATTCGTGAAAAGCTGTTCGGTATGGAGTTTGAAGATCTGAGTCAGTTGTCAAAGAAATTGACATTGATGAGTAACCAAGCATATGTCCTCAAAAAAGATGGTAGATTTGCCAAGCAAAATGATGTAGCCGATATTTACAACCAATTCCTCGAAAGAGCAGATCAAGAAGATGAGTATGAGGACAATGAAGAAGTAGCTGCAACAGAAATAGTGTGGGGCAAAGAGCCGATTGCAGTGAATCAGAAGTGGATTAAACAGACCAAGGGCACATATGATTTTGATGTGACTAAGGCGGACAAATTATTTGATTTCCTTGTGAAAGAAGGCCGAATCAAATTACCAGAGGGGCATTCTATGCTTCGGCCTGAAGGAGTGAAAGACAAGAAGTATTGTGGATTTCATGACAGAAATTCTCATTCCATTAATGAATGCAGGATCTTCAGAATGAGGATTCAAAAGGCTATTCAAGAGGGGCACCTGAAGTTTGACAACAGAATGAAATTGGATAGCAATCCCTTCCCTCAGAATATGATTGGGTTTTCAATCAACATGGTGAATGCTGTTGCACCTGAAGAAAAGGGGAAGATGAAAGTTTTAACTTCAGAGAAGGCAAAACAAAGTGGCTCAGTTGATCCTACTCGGCAAGTCACAATTGAACAGATTCGCAAAAAAGACTCTCGCTTCCCGAATGATCAATTTGAAATTGGGAAATCCTCCAAGCCTAGAGTCACTACACGTATCCTCCTTAACAAATGGAAACGTCAGCAAGAAAAGGAGCGTTACCAAAGGCATAGACGTGAAGAGGAGAAGAGGAGATACGAGGAAGAAAGATATAGGGAGGAACAAGAAGAGTATGCTCGAGAGCAGGAACGTGCGCATTGGGGGTGTGCATTCTTCAGACACTGTTGGAACGAAGGTTTGAAGCTTCCCACATGGAATAATTATCCTGAATGCAATGATAGGCATGATGAATATAGGCAGGAAACTGTCAATCGCCGATCTGTCCATGAAAGAATTGGCAGGATGCATCCTAGTGATGATCGGCGTTTTGATGATCAACCAAGAAAGAGGCATGCTGATTACAGGTGGGTTGATCATGAAGAAGAAGAAGATCATGCTTATGTTTGGCAAGAAGGACAATGGTGTCCACCTGGCTTGAGGAAAAGCCAAAAGAGAAGAGTACAACGTTTGAGGAATCAAGAATTAAAGCAAGCAAGGCCTAAGATGAAATCAATATGGCGTCGAAAGGACAAGCCTGAAGAAGATGGTCATTCGGCTCCTACATGCATGGTATGCTTTTTGCCGAATGAATTTATGGCTCCCACTGATCAAGTTGTGCAGGAGGAAGCGTTGTCAGAGGTAGATGAAGTCGAACAGCTAATGGCACAATTGATGCTCAATAAGCAAGCTGTCTTTGAAAAGCCAATCCAGAATCGACATATGAAGCCATTATATTTGAAAGGATTTGTCAATGGGAAGCCTTTAACCAAGATGTTCGTCGATGGTGGAGCTGCTGTGAATGTGATGCCATATACTACATTTAGGAAGCTTGGCATGGGCCCTGGAGATTTAACACCAACGAGCATAATTCTAAATGATTTTGCTGGAAATCCTTCAGACACCAAAGGCTGTGTTCATGTAGAACTGATGATTGGATCCAAAGTGCTGCTCACAACTTTCTTTGTCATTGAGGGCAAAGGGGCATATAGTTTGCTGCTTGGAAGAGATTGGATTCATGCAAATTGCTGTATCCCATCAACCATGCATCAACAGCTCATTCAGTGGATAGATGATGAGGTGGAGATTGTCCAAGCAGATGATTCAATAAGCGTGGCAAATATGGAACCAGCTTTTTGGGAATATCAAGGCATAGATTGTTTCTCAGGCAAAGACTGGGGAGAAGGTCCTGTTGCACCAGCCAGCAGTGATCAACAGCCGATCGAAGCAGTCGGCTCTCATAGTAATTTTTGATGGAGAATCCAATTGATGGAACTGATGGAAAATTAGGACGTGGATTTGTGTCGGCCGATAAATTGGAAGAAGTGGACATTGGAGATGGTGACAAGCCAAGGCCGACATTTATCAGTGCTAACTTGAGTTCGGTTTTCAAAGAAAAGTTGGTAACATTGTTAAAAAAATACAAGGACTGCTTTGCTTGGGATTATTCGGAGATGCCCGGTCTAGACCGTTCTATTGTTGAGCATCGGTTGCCAATCAAACCTGGATACAGACCTTACAAGCAACCACCCCGAAAAATCTACAAGGAAGAAGTGTTGGCCGATGTGAAAAAGGAGATTGAAAGATTACTAGATGCAAATTTCATTCGGCCATGTAAATACGCGGATTGGATCTCTAATATCGTTCCTGTCTATAAGAAAAATGGAAAAATGAGGGTTTGCATAGATTTTAGAGATCTAAACAAGGCTACACCCATGGATGGATATCCAATGCCTATTGCTGATTCATTGGTTGATGCTGCTGCTGGATACAAAGTGCTCAGTTTCATGGATGGTAATGCAGGATACAATCAGATTTTTATGGCATTAGAAGATATAGTAAAGACAGCTTTCAGATGTCCTGGACACATAGGGTTGTTTGAATGGGTTGTCATGACCTTTGGATTGAAAAATGCCGGTGCAACTTATCAAAGGGCTATGAATTATATTTTTCATGAGTTGATCGGCAAGATTGTGGAAATATATATTGATGATGTAGTGATCAAGTCATTGGATCATGAGTCCCATTTGGCTGACATAAGGAAAACTCTAGAATGCACCAGGAAGCATGGGCTTAAAATGAACCCGAACAAGTGTGCTTTTGGAGTTTCGGCTGGAGAGTTTCTGGGATTTTTGATACATGAAGGAGGAATAGGAGTTGGCAAGAAAAGCATGAAGGCAATTGATGAAATTGTTCCTCCAACTAATCTTAAAGAGTTACAATCACTGCTTGGCAAGATAAATTTTGTGAGAAGATTCATATCAAACTTGTCACAGAAGGTGTTGCCCTTTTCCTCACTATTGAAAATAAAAAAGGATCAAAAGTTTGTATGGGGTGACGAACAACAGAAGGCTTTTGATGAAATAAAAGAGTACATGAAGAAGCCACCAGTATTGGTGCCTCCACAATTGAACAAGCCTTTCAAGTTGTACGTGGCGGCCGATGCCCAAACTATTGGATCGGCCCTTATTCAAGAATTTGAAGGGAAGGAAAGAGTAGTTGCATACCTTAGCCGAAAGTTACTAGACCCGGAGACAAGGTATTCGGCTATAGAGAAGCTTTGCTTATGTGTTTATTACTCATGTACAAAATTTCGGCACTATTTGCTAAATGCCGAATGCGTTGTACATTCAAAATTTGATGTAATTAAGCACATGTTGTCAATGCCAATTTTGAATGGAAGGATTGGCAAATGGATTTTGGCCTTATCTGAATTCGAATTAAGGTTTGAATCGGCAAAAGCTGTCAAGGGGCAGATTATTGCTGACTTCATTACCGAACATCATGATACATCAATAAATTTGCTTAACATTATTCCTTGGGTATTATTCTTCGATGGATCTTCATGCGACAAAGGTGGTGGAGCAGGTATTTTATTAATTTCACCCAAAGGAGAAACATTTGAGTTTGCTATTCCCATTCAATCTACTGTTACTAACAATCAGGCTGAGTATGAGGCATTACTCAAAGGGCTCCAATATTTGAAAGAAGCAAAAGCCATTGCAGTTGAAATTTTTGGAGATTCAGAATTGGTCATAAAACAATTGAATGGTGAATATGAATGCAAAAGTGATATCTTGAGGAATTACTATGAAGAATGCAAAGAAATATTGAAGAGCTTTCGGTCAGTAATTCTACAACACATTCCTAGAGGGGATAATGGAGAGGCAAATAGATTGGCCCAAAGTGCATCAGGTTACAGAGAAAATCAAGAGGTATTTGCTACTGATGACTGTGCTTTCGGGAGTAGTTTGGCAGAAGGTGATTGGAGGAAAGAAATTGCCGATTATTTGGAGAATCCATCCCAGAAGGTTTCTAGAAGACTCAGGTATAAAGCTATAAAGTTTGTTCTTCTTGATAAAGATTTATATTATAAATCCCTGGACGGAGTATTATTACGTTGCTTAAATCAAGAAGAAGCAAAGAAGTTGATGAGTGAAGTGCATGATGGATTATGTGGAGCACATCAGTCAGCTTACCGAATGAAGTGGGTTATTAGAAGAACTGGATATTACTGGCCGACAATGTTGGAAGATTGCTTTGAATATTATAAGGGATGTCAAGACTGTCAGAAATTTGGAAACATTCAGAGAGTTCCAGCATCGGCTTTGAATCCCATTATCAAGCCATGGCCATTCAGAGGATGGGGAATAGATTTGATTGGCCAAATAAATCCTCCATCGAGCAAGGGGCATAAGTTTGTACTTTTAGCAACAGATTATTTTACCAAGTGGGTTGAGGCGATTCCATTGAGAAAGGTAGCATCAGAAGATATGATTGAATTTGTCAAAGAGCACATCATTTACAGATTTGGAATTCCTCAGACAATTACCACAGATCAAGGGTCTCAATTTACATCTTCAGAGTTCAGAGATTTTGCTGAAAGTATGGGGATAAAATTACTGAATTCTTCTCCTTATTATGCTCAAGCTAATGGTCAGGCAGAGGCTTCTAACAAGATTATGATTAAAATTATACAAAAGAAGATTGATCAGAAGCCAAGGAAGTGGCATTCGGTACTCAATGAAGCATTGTGGGCTTACCGAATGGCTCCTCATGGGGCTACAAAAACGTCTCCTTATGAACTAGTGTATGGACATCATGCCATTTTGCCATGGGAATTACAAACAGAGTCAAGGAGAATACAGTTGCAGAAAGATTTAAGTTCTAAAGATTACAGTAACTTGATGATGGACGAATTGGAAGATTTGCATATGATTCGTCTCAAAGCATTGGAAAATATTGAGAAAAATAAGATGCGAGTTGCCAAATATTACAACAAGAAGGTAAAAGTCAGGCAATTTGCAGAAGGAGATTTGGTTTGGAAAGCGATATTGCCGATTGGAACCAAATATGCAGCATTCGGCAAATGGTCTCCAAATTGGGAAGGTCCTTTCAGAGTGGTTAGATGCGTGCCTGGAAATGCATATATTTTGAAGACATTATTGGGAGAAGAATTTGCTTCTGCTATAAATGGAAGATATTTGAAGAGGTATTATCCCAGTATTGAAATCGATCGGTGATTGATATATTAAATTGCCGAACAGCCGATATTCGGGAAGAAATCGTCTTTAGAGGGAAATTAACAGAGACATTGGAGAAAAAGAAAAATGGCCAGTACTGAATGTATTGCCCTTAGCACAAAATATATTACATCAGGAGTTCATGCAAGATCACAAAAGATAAGTTTTATTGCCGAAATTCCATAAATCCCTAGTACAAACTACTGGAAGAGCCTGTTCAAAACAGACTGGGGATGAATGGAATCGGCAATGGCAGCACCATGGCCATCAAGACGATCAATGGAGGCGTCAATGTCATCGATGTCTTCTGGGTTGCTGTTGGCGAAACCAACCGGCATCCTGGAATAGTCAGTGCCGGTGTGCGTCGACATGGCAACGAGACCCGTAGCAACGCCCAGGCGAACGCCATGGGAGGCCACCTCGTCGACACGGCCTGCCACCGCACCAAGGCGTGCCTCGGGTGTGTCCCCTTGGGCGTTCACCTTGTCCGCCAGCTCCTCCACCA
This sequence comes from Echinochloa crus-galli, assembly GCA_900205405.1. Taxonomy (NCBI): domain Eukaryota; kingdom Viridiplantae; phylum Streptophyta; class Magnoliopsida; order Poales; family Poaceae; genus Echinochloa; species Echinochloa crus-galli. The sequence continues at coordinate 1,196,809 of OAMR01000103.1, forward strand.
GCGCCTTCAGTCGATCAAGTTCAGCATCACGCGCTGCAAGGTTACAAGGGGATAACAGATTAATATCATTTGGAGGACGAGATTGAAATTGAGCAGATTGCAGGACTCACCATCAATGACTTCGAGCAGCTGCTTGCGCTCGTGCTGCCATTCAAGGTCAGCAATCCCGGCTTGCTTGGAGATGACCTCCAACTCGCGGCGAGTGTCGTCACGCTCCGCTTTGAATCGGCGAGCATCGCCGTCCGTGTAGCGGTAGTCGTCCGATTCGAGAGATCGATTGGAGTCCCATTTGGCTGACATAAGGAAAACTCTAGAATGCACCAGGAAGCATGGGCTTAAAATGAACCCGAACAAGTGTGCTTTTGGAGTTTCGGCTGGAGAGTTTCTGGGATTTTTGATACATGAAGGAGGAATAGGAGTTGGCAAGAAAAGCATGAAGGCAATTGATGAAATTGTTCCTCCAACTAATCTTAAAGAGTTACAATCACTGCTTGGCAAGATAAATTTTGTGAGAAGATTCATATCAAACTTGTCACAGAAGGTGTTGCCCTTTTCCTCACTATTGAAAATAAAAAAGGATCAAAAGTTTGTATGGGGTGACGAACAACAGAAGGCTTTTGATGAAATAAAAGAGTACATGAAGAAGCCACCAGTATTGGTGCCTCCACAATTGAACAAGCCTTTCAAGTTGTACGTGGCGGCCGATGCCCAAACTATTGGATCGGCCCTTATTCAAGAATTTGAAGGGAAGGAAAGAGTAGTTGCATACCTTAGCCGAAAGTTACTAGACCCGGAGACAAGGTATTCGGCTATAGAGAAGCTTTGCTTATGTGTTTATTACTCATGTACAAAATTTCGGCACTATTTGCTAAATGCCGAATGCATTGTACATTCAAAATTTGATGTAATTAAGCACATGTTGTCAATGCCAATTTTGAATGGAAGGATTGGCAAATGGATTTTGGCCTTATCTGAATTCGAATTAAGGTTTGAATCGGCAAAAGCTGTCAAGGGGCAGATTATTGCTGACTTCATTACTGAACATCATGATACATCAATAAATTTGCTTAACATTATTCCTTGGGTATTATTCTTCGATGGATCTTCATGCGACAAAGGTGGTGGAGCAGGTATTTTATTAATTTCACCCAAAGGAGAAACATTTGAGTTTGCTATTCCCATTCAATCTACTGTTACTAACAATCAGGCTGAGTATGAGGCATTACTCAAAGGGCTCCAATATTTGAAAGAAGCAAAAGCCATTGCAGTTGAAATTTTTGGAGATTCAGAATTGGTCATAAAACAATTGAATGGTGAATATGAATGCAAAAGTGATATCTTGAGGAATTACTATGAAGAATGCAAAGAAATATTGAAGAGCTTTCGGTCAGTAATTCTACAACACATTCCTAGAGGGGATAATGGAGAGGCAAATAGATTGGCCCAAAGTGCATCAGGTTACAGAGAAAATCAAGAGGTATTTGCTACTGATGACTGTGCTTTCGGGAGTAGTTTGGCAGAAGGTGATTGGAGGAAAGAAATTGCCGATTATTTGGAGAATCCATCCCAGAAGGTTTCTAGAAGACTCAGGTATAAAGCTATAAAGTTTGTTCTTCTTGATAAAGATTTATATTATAAATCCCTGGACGGAGTATTATTACGTTGCTTAAATCAAGAAGAAGCAAAGAAATTGATGAGTGAAGTGCATGATGGATTATGTGGAGCACATCAGTCAGCTTACCGAATGAAGTGGGTTATTAGAAGAACTGGATATTACTGGCCGACAATGTTGGAAGATTGCTTTGAATATTATAAGGGATGTCAAGACTGTCAGAAATTTGGAAACATTCAGAGAGTTCCAGCATCGGCTTTGAATCCCATTATCAAGCCATGGCCATTCAGAGGATGGGGAATAGATTTGATTGGCCAAATAAATCCTCCATCGAGCAAGGGGCATAAGTTTGTACTTTTAGCAACAGATTATTTTACCAAGTGGGTTGAGGCGATTCCATTGAGAAAGGTAGCATCAGAAGATATGATTGAATTTGTCAAAGAGCACATCATTTACAGATTTGGAATTCCTCAGACAATTACCACAGATCAAGGGTCTCAATTTACATCTTCAGAGTTCAGAGATTTTGCTGAAAGTATGGGGATAAAATTACTGAATTCTTCTCCTTATTATGCTCAAGCCAATGGACAGGCAGAAGCTTCCAACAAGATCATGATTAAAATCATACAGAAGAAAATTGATCAAAAGCCAAGAAGGTGGCATTCGGTACTCAATGAAGCATTGTGGGCTTACCGAATGGCTCCTCATGGGGCTACAAAAACGTCTCCTTATGAACTAGTGTATGGACATCATGCCATTTTGCCATGGGAATTACAAACAGAGTCAAGGAGAATACAGTTGCAGAAAGATTTAAGTTCTAAAGATTACAGTAACTTGATGATGGACGAATTGGAAGATTTGCATATGATTCGTCTCAAAGCATTGGAAAATATTGAGAAAAATAAGATGCGAGTTGCCAAATATTACAACAAGAAGGTAAAAGTCAGGCAATTTGCAGAAGGAGATTTGGTTTGGAAAGCGATATTGCCGATTGGAACCAAATATGCAGCATTCGGCAAATGGTCTCCAAATTGGGAAGGTCCTTTCAGAGTGGTTAGATGCGTGCCTGGAAATGCATATATTTTGAAGACATTATTGGGAGAAGAATTTGCTTCTGCTATAAATGGAAGATATTTGAAGAGGTATTATCCCAGTATTGAAATCGATCGGTGATTGATATATTAAATTGCCGAACAGCCGATATTCGGGAAGAAATCGTCTTTAGAGGGAAATTAACAGAGACATTGGAGAAAAAGAAAAATGGCCAGTACTGAATGTATTGCCCTTAGCACAAAATATATTACATCAGGAGTTCATGCAAGATCACAAAAGATAAGTTTTATTGCCGAAATTCCATAAATCCCTAGTACAAACTACTGGAAGAGCCTGTTCAAAACAGACTGGGGATGAATGGAATCGGCAATGGCAGCACCATGGCCATCAAGACGATCAATAGAGGCGTCAATGTCATCGATTTCTTCTGGGTTGCTGTTGGCGAAACCAACCGGCATCCTGGAATAGTCAGTGCCGGTGTGCGTCGACATGGCAACGAGACCCGTAGCGACGCCCAGGCGAACGCCATGGGAGGCCACCTCGTCGACACGGCCTGCCACCGCACCAAGGCGTGCCTCGGGTGTGTCCCCTTGGGCGTTCACCTTGTCCGCCAGCTCCTCCACCAGCGCCTTCAGTCGATCAAGTTCAGCATCACGCGCTGCAAGGTTACAAGGGGATAACAGATTAATATCATTTGGAAGACGAGGTTGAAATTGAGCAGATTGCAGGACTCACCATCAATGACTTCGAGCAGCTGCTTGCGCTCGTGCTGCCATTCAAGGTCAGCAATCCCGGCTTGCTTGGAGATGACCTCCAACTCGCGGCGAGTGTCGTCACGCTCCGCTTTGAATCGGCGAGCATCGCCGTCCGTGTAGCGGTAGTCGTCCGATTCGAGAGATCGATTGGAGTCCCATTTGGCTGACATAAGGAAAACTCTAGAATGCACCAGGAAGCATGGGCTTAAAATGAACCCGAACAAGTGTGCTTTTGGAGTTTCGGCTGGAGAGTTTCTGGGATTTTTGATACATGAAGGAGGAATAGGAGTTGGCAAGAAAAGCATGAAGGCAATTGATGAAATTGTTCCTCCAACTAATCTTAAAGAGTTACAATCACTGCTTGGCAAGATAAATTTTGTGAGAAGATTCATATCAAACTTGTCACAGAAGGTGTTGCCCTTTTCCTCACTATTGAAAATAAAAAAGGATCAAAAGTTTGTATGGGGTGACGAACAACAGAAGGCTTTTGATGAAATAAAAGAGTACATGAAGAAGCCACCAGTATTGGTGCCTCCACAATTGAACAAGCCTTTCAAGTTGTACGTGGCGGCCGATGCCCAAACTATTGGATCGGCCCTTATTCAAGAATTTGAAGGGAAGGAAAGAGTAGTTGCATACCTTAGCCGAAAGTTACTAGACCCGGAGACAAGGTATTCGGCTATAGAGAAGCTTTGCTTATGTGTTTATTACTCATGTACAAAATTTCGGCACTATTTGCTAAATGCCGAATGCGTTGTACATTCAAAATTTGATGTAATTAAGCACATGTTGTCAATGCCAATTTTGAATGGAAGGATTGGCAAATGGATTTTGGCCTTATCTGAATTCGAATTAAGGTTTGAATCGGCAAAAGCTGTCAAGGGGCAGATTATTGCTGACTTCATTACTGAACATCATGATACATCAATAAATTTGCTTAACATTATTCCTTGGGTATTATTCTTCGATGGATCTTCATGCGACAAAGGTGGTGGAGCAGGTATTTTATTAATTTCACCCAAAGGAGAAACATTTGAGTTTGCTATTCCCATTCAATCTACTGTTACTAACAATCAGGCTGAGTATGAGGCATTACTCAAAGGGCTCCAATATTTGAAAGAAGCAAAAGCCATTGCAGTTGAAATTTTTGGAGATTCAGAATTGGTCATAAAACAATTGAATGGTGAATATGAATGCAAAAGTGATATCTTGAGGAATGAAGGGAAATGAAAGGGAAATGCAATTGAATGACCGTTCCAGGTTTTTATCTAAACGTTTTCTTCCTTTGTTAGTTTTCAGGGAAAACTGACTGGCACGCCTCCGGAATTCGAAAGCCAGGGCCACGTGTGAAGCCAGCTAATTCGGCTTGCTGTGTGCTTGGCGTAGACTGCAGATTTTGCGTCAACACCATGCATAGCCTGTTTATTTACCAATTTGTTGTTGTCCTACTACTATACTGATATATAATGTTGATGATGCTTCGCTTGCATGCGTGTGAGCAAAATGGGTGTTTTAAATTATTTTGGTGTGCGTGTGAAAACTGAAGGAGTTGGAGGATTTGAAAACCCTTTTGTTGAAGTGAGTGCACCATAACCCAATCCTTGGATTGAGGGCTTGGGAAGTACACTTGGGTACTTCCTACATAGTGCGTGTTGTGGGCACAATTGTGATTTGATCTGATGAACAGGAGTTGGCGGCGATACCTGTAATGGGTGCGACTGGCGGACCACTGCGGTGGATACGCATTTCGAGAGAAGAGCTCGCTTCGACAGTTTGAGGACTAGGTCGGACTACTTGCTTCATGGGACTTACCGTGCACTCTGTGTGACCATTATGAGGTTGGTCCCGATCTGAGCCTAGCAAGTGCGGTGCCAAGCCTGTAGGAGGATAGTGTTTCAGTGTATGGGGGACTGGTGTTGACCTTTGCTCCCTGATTTGCTTTGGCCCCCGACTGACTCCGGGGGAGTGCTTCACAGTTCCGGGGCGACCTCTAGCGGAGGACGCGCCCCAAGCCCAGAAAAGCAGGATGGTGCCGTAACTACTAGACCTCCATTCGGTGTGATGTTGTTCAGAAGGTTAGCAACCAACTGGGCGCATCTCGCATAGATTCCAGGTGTACACACTCTGCAGAGTTAAAACTATACGTATAGCCGCACCCTCGATCATGGACAAGACCCCGTGGAGCGTACGCTCTGATTAGTGTTTTGGTGACTAAAACTTCTACCTCTCCCCTTTTTATACTAAGGATCCGGCATGGCCGATGAGATAGGAGGAGAGGGAGTTCTCCTATCGAATAGACGTTGGAGACGCGAGCCTGTTCTGTTAGGATTGCCCGTGGAGGTGTGAGTTGGTGTTGGAAACTGATTTGTAAACTTCTAAATGTTGTTGCATAGGAAAACCCCTGGCTACTTCTTGTTAATTTGTATACTAGATTAGTCCACCTTAAAGCTTGCACATCTATGGATGGTGACGTGGAACTGTTCCAATCCTTGGGAACAGTTCAAGGTCTTGCAGGTTACGAGTCTGACTTCGACAACAACGCTGATGGTTGGTACGATTGAGGTGCGGCGCTACGCTCGAGTGGTTGCCTGTGGAGGAGAAGAAGATGAAGCCCTGATGACTTAGCTACCGCTGCGTTGGTTTTCCTTTCTGTCGATTAGCCCAAGTGGCTTCAATCGCTCAAGTGTATTTGAATTCTCACCAAAGGCTTGTGCCTTCTTTTTCATCCTAACAACTAATATGGTTTTTATGTGGCTCAGGGACAAAGGATGAAGGCATGCATGCATCTTATATTTTGCTAAGTCAAAAACCAGATCTTTGAGGAAACAAATCACACCTTAAGATCGAGAAGTGCAAGTATGTGGGATGGATGGAGTGGAATATGGTGGAATGGAGTATGATGGAATATGGTGGAACTCCTTGGGATGAACCTTCCTCTTCTTGATTAATTTTTTGAGAACATGGGCTATCATTTATTCATATTTTTGCCATGCCACTTGGCATGCTTTTCTTTTCTCTTTCTTTTTGCCATGCTCTTTGGCATGCTTTTCTCTTTTTTTTCCATGCTTCTTTGGCATGCTTTTCTTTTGCATAGCCCATGTCTCTATCAAGAATATTTGGAGAAGGGAATCATAGAACATGGAACATTTATTTTTGTGGATGGGTAATGGCAAAGTTTGCTAACTCCCAGTGTAGGAATTGCAAGTGAGACGTAGTGTGTGTACGTGGATCTCGATCTCTAAGAGTATGAAATCTTCACTCAAAGGTCACAATAATTTGACAAAGCTCACTAAGATAACAAGCAGCATATGAGTAGAAATTTTCAACTAAGCTTATCATATGGCTCTGGTAGGTATTTTGACCAATGAGGAACTTGTTTCATTTTAAAAGCATAAATCTCCGAGATTTTTACCATACTTAGAGCAAAAATAGAACTCAACCAAAGCCTCACTATATCAATCCCCACAACAACTTAGACTTGGAATAAAGCATGTGCTCCCACAAGGTTTTAAGGTTCATTTTTACTCGTGCCAAATAACTCAAGCATTATCAAGCAACTAGTTGCAACCAAGTACTTGCAAAATTAATGACAGAGCAACTATTCATCATTTCCAAAGTGAGAGGCATATGATTCATTCCATGCATAGTTGGGAGTTATTTTATTCAAGGGAAATATTTTTGGTATTTTCGTTTTCATCTTTTTTAAATGCAAACTAAAATATGAAGGGAAATGAAAGGGAAATGCAATTGAATGACCAAAGTGCTGGGTAAGTCGAGATGTACCTGAATGGGGGTCCTCCCCCAAGCTTGGATTCTTCATTGGTAGGGATTAAACCTTGAGAGGTACTGGCTCAGCTGATCCGCTTGCTCGTGGACGTCGTGCTAGATGGACGCTACCATCCCGCTATTCTATTGGTGATACTGAGAATGGTGGGCTAGCGTGTCTTGGATATCTCAAGTACGGTCGCTGATGACATCGACTCGGTCGGAGATGTAGGACAACTCCCGACCGTAGTCGAAGCGCGCGGACTGTGAGTATCCAGGAGTGTATGGCTGGGAGGCATTGTCGTACCCCCCTGCATACCAGCTCCCAGACCACTCAGAGTCCGTGATCTGACCATAGTCCCAGCGTCCTGTGGCAAAGTAGTTCGGTTCCTGGTGTTGCCCAGAGCCTCCTGCTCCGGACGTCCCAGCACCGGTGTACATGTCATAGGCGGCCTCGAATGCGGACGTGTGTTGGTGCGGCATCTGTGGTTCATCCTCTGGCTCCTGTGAGGTGGCGAGCCCGGCGTCACACCTAGCTCGTCCCCTCGTGACTGGTCCATCACCTGCAACGCTGTGCCGTGCGAGCTCCCTCCGAGGTGGAGAGTCGTCCGACTCGGTACTCAAGTGAAGAGTCAGTTTAGGAGTGGTATACAACCTCAGTGCTACACACAACAGTGGCACTTCGGTTGTATAGCCACGGTAAATCATAACCAGCGTTGCGTCAGGCGTCCGCCATATCATGTGGGCTTGCACGAACAGCTCAGCATCCACGACGGAACGCACTGTCTCAATATACGTTAGCCGGGCGCCCTGAAGAACGCCCAGATGGTTAGCGAGGCGAGTGACTAAAGAAGTCATCGCCATGCTACCCACACGAGAAATGTGAGACAACCAGTGACTAACCATATCCTTCACAGGCGAATAAGGAATTTGCTTGACCATAGAAAAAAGAACCCGCAACTCAATTGTGTTAACAGGGCGCACATCTGTCTGGGGGAACACCGTCATAGACACCCAACGATGCATGAAATGCAAAGTGGGGTTATGAATACTGTTCGTGCGAGGTGCATGACAGTTGGTACTTCCCGAAATCTTTTTCCAAAACGCAGTCCGATCAAATTTTTTCAATGCTTTGTTTGGGTCTAAAGAACGACTTGAAAACCCGAGACCCGAACTGAAATCCCTCCAAGAGCAAAAGAACTCTTGGTTGAAAAATCGAAAGCGAATCCCCCAATTTTCCGTAACCAAAGTCGAAAGAAATTCGATGGCGAGTAGGTACTAACCTCGCTCGTTGATGTGCCAGAAATTTTCCCAACCACTGGCCTGGAAAATCTCTGTGAACTCCTCGTCCATACCCGTTTTCCTGAGCAAGTCTTGCTCAAAAACACGGGTGTGCTCGAACTCCTTCAGCCGAAGCTCGTTGAAGGTGTTCTGCTCCCGCTCCATCCTGAGGTTGATGTCGTATAAGGTATAGAAACATTTTTGTTGCATTCATGCTGCTGCATTGAGTTTTGTTTGCTTGTGAATTAAATTGGAATTTAAATTCTGTTTAAATTCGAATTTAATTTGCATTTGTTTGAGTGTTAGAAAAGTTCTTTTAGCCTGAGTCCACTTCTGCTCCCTAAACTTTTCTCTGGGTCTGTCTCTGCTCCCTCTTCTCCTCCCCCAATCTAGCCTAGCAGCACCTCCTCCGCTTACGGCCCAGCCCAGCTCGCCAGCAGACTCCCCCGCAGCCGCTTGGGCCCGACGCCACCGTGCGGCCCAGCACAGCCCCGGCCCAGCCCAGCCGCGCGCGCAACACAGCGGTCCAGCACCAGCACTGGCCCAGCTCCCTTCTCCCCCGCCCCAGCCCAGCGCCGCTTCCGGCCCAGAAAACGGCCCAACTCAGACCCCCCACTCTACTGTGCATCTTCCACCTCCCGCTGCGCCCGGCTTCGCCGCCCAGCTGCGCCCGCGCCGCCTCGGCCCAAGGCCTGGGCCCCGCTCCCGCACTGCTAGGTCTGCCCGCAGAAGCTTCCCCGAAGTTTCCGCACCCGCTCCCTTCCTTCCTCACGCCATTCCCTGTAAGGAAGCTGATCCCGACGAATGGAAAGCCGAGCTCCGCCCCCACCGCACCCCGATTCGGCGTGACCCGCACGCCGAGGCCCCCTGGAGGCTATAAAAGCCTAGCCCCGCAAGCACCATCCACTCACCCCGCCCTCGCCTCGAGCCACCCAGAGCCGCAGTGCCTCCCCCCCTCCACGCTTCACCGGCCGCCGCCCTTGTAGCTTCGCCGCCGCGCCGGCGATCTCTCGTCCCGGTGCCGCTGCGCTGTCCTCGTCGCCTCGGGAAGCTTCGCGTTACGGTAAGGGTCCCCCAGAGCTGTTCTTCCCCCTCCTATCTCACCCCGTCGTGCACGCTCCGCCACGCCGGAGACGGCCGCCCGCCGGCCGCCGCCGCGCACCACCCACGCTGCCGTTCCCTCGACTTGAACCCCCGATTCGAGTTCGCCACCACCCCAGCTCCCTCCCGAACCGTTTCCTGCTCGCTTCCGCGACCCGTAGCTCGGTTCCCTTTGCTCGCCGTCGCTCACCCCCGCCGCTCGCCGTCGTCAGCTGCCACCGCTGCACCTCCGTCGTCTTGAGCCCTTCATATGTGCTCGCCATCCTTCCCTGGTCCTTAGGTTCAAACCGCGTGGAGTTGGTGACCTCTAGCTCCAGTTTCGCTCGTCTCCGGCGAGCTCTTGCCGCCGGCCATGTAGCGCCGCCGCGTCCGATTCTCGCCGCTGGGTTGCTGGGTTGCCGCTTTAAGAACCAGTCCTTACGGAGAGACACTAGGGCCAAGCAC